>BLSH010355817.1:121664-135335 GCA_018402905.1 Glandirana rugosa | reverse complement strand
TGTAGGTTTTCAGAGCCATCCCTAGCCTGAATCTGTGAAAGTTTCATGTGTGTCATTGTTATAATTAGTAGCCGCAGAGCATGTGACATTCTTAAATGTAGATCTTGTTCCCCACCCTGAAACTGGAAGCTGTGCGGTGTTGTAACATTTGGAAATGTGAATCCAATTAGTGTAATCTTAATAGAAATCAGAAACCAACATAAATCTCTCATCTAAAACACATTTGTTGGGTAATAAGTATTAAAATGTATATGTATAAAAAGTAATAAAATGTAAAAAGGACAGCTAATGAGAAAATCATGGTAATAAAATGTTAGGTTTTATTAGTAAAATTCTATAGTACTTCAAAGGAGCGCACACAGGGAGTCTTAAAACTGAAACAGGTTCAATTTAATTTACTTCTCCCCAGCCGCACATACTTAAAGCGGAACTTCAGTCATTTTTTAATCTTTCCATCTATTAAATCTTCTGATAAAGGTAATAGCAAAAAAATCTCCTTTTAGAGGAGAAACAGAGAAAGTATACATAAAGTGCATGTATGCAAAAAGTCCAATATAGGTGACATCAAAATAATCTCTTTCTTAGGCGAAAGTTAGACAATCCATCCACCAAGTGAAGAGAGGTGTCCTCCATATACCATACAATTCGGTTCTCCACCACCACACGTGTGTGTACTCAATACACTCACCAGATATATTTTAAAAAAATTGCCTTTCTCTTTAAACCATAAGTGGGACAAATCCTCCTCTGCAGCTCAGCAATAAATGGACCAATTTGTGCAAGACTTCCACTAATTCTTTTAGATTGGATTTGAACATTCGTACTCATAAAAAACAAACAGATATTTTCATAGCGCAACTCGGTTTACTAAAATAATATAGGCATAACATCCAAAAATTGCCAACTCACGTTTAAAAGTGCTGAGTGCCAGCACCAGCATGAACAGCCTTCAGTAATGGAAACAAGCGGTGTGCGTTCCAAACACCGGAACCGGAAATGACGTCAAACGGAAGCGGATGTGACCTCTATGCATTTCGTGATCAAGCACGTCTTCAGGAAGTAGTACACATATACTATACTATCCAATAAAAACACTTAAAAAATCAAATGTCTTCATATATTTAGACCAATATGCATTTCTGCTACATGTTTTTGGTAAAAAAAAAAAATCTCAATAAGCGTAGATTGATTGGTTTACGCAAAAGTTATAGTGTCTACAAACTATGGTCTATATACTGCACTTTTTATTTATTTATTTATTTATTTTTATACTAGTAATGGCGGTGATCAGCAATTTATAGAAAAAAGAATTTTTGGACTCCCCCAAGCTGACTATCAATCTATAGTGCAAACTGTGCAAATACATGTGCAAAAACTGTGCAAAAGGCTAGAACCACGCACACTCCCAAACTGTATGAACTGAGCAAAGTCTATGTCCAATATGCACACTGTTCTTCCAATGGTGTGCAAGAAGATCGATTTCCAAATAGTCCACCCAAAGATGAACAATCCCACTGTGTGTGGTTACAACACACCAAAATAGTGCAACATGCTCAAAGCAGTGTATCAGAAGAAATGCCGTCTAATGTGCTCCTTCACCAGGCACCCTAGTCACACACCCCACTTACCAGAAACAATGGATTCCCATCACAGGAATTTATCACCGCCTGTTGTCAGTGGGTGTGTGTCAGAATCCTCCTGCGTCCTGGGACAGCTGGTGTTGTGATGGAAGGGATAAATCCTGGTCTCCAAGAACCCGCAAGGATGACAAAAAAAGCAAGGGTGGCCCAATCGTGAAGTATGCAAAAACTTTATTTCTCAAAGAACGGTGCAAAAAAATCGCAGATAAAAGCACTCAATACTGTGCAGAGTAAAAACAGGGGACATGAAGAGAGTCTCCCTGTATTGCTGACAGCGGAAGTGACGAGTCACGGTCTCATTTCCCGACGTGGCGTTTCGTCAACATACGAGCTGACGTCATCAAGGGGTCATGTGATCCCTGTCTCCCCACTTCCTACTTATAGACCTTCGCTGTCATCTACAGCCAATCGCCATCCTCATTGGTAGTTTACTATTAACAACGTTCCGCAGATGCCAGATAAAAAGTCCCACTAGCCGAACTTTACACTGGAATATGCGGAAGAAATTTTTGTTAAAGTACAAAATGTGCTTTATAAATGATCGGTGAGTGCTATCCCGTGGGATGGGCTCCCCTGGGGGCGGTCGTGGACATCACATGCACACTATCGCACAGCAGAGAAAGCCCAATGGACATAGGTACTCCATTCTAAAAAAAAAGAGGAGGGGAAATATACCATAATAAAAAGTGGAATGAAAAGGAAAAATTAAAAATTGAAGGGAAAATTTGAATCTAATTAGAATATCCAAAATTATATAGGAAAAAATGTATATTAAATATAAAAAATCTGTAAAAAATGTATATTGAATATATGTGGAAAATAGCCAAAAACACAGGAAAAATAAAATATGAATGGACATCCTGTGCAAAAAATGTGTAAAAAATGTAAAAAAATTGTTTATTAAAATATTATTAAAAAATTATTAAAAAATGAAATTAAACAATGTTGTTAAAATACCCCATGGGAAAAACAGAAAAAAGTCAATATAGCCAGTAAGGAAGTACTAGCCATAGAAGAAAGGAAGGGAAAACATAACATTTAGAGACTCTATAAGATACCAGAGAAGTCTAATTTAAAAAATGGATAAATAACAATTGAGATCAATGTCTACATTAATACCCAGGGGATATACAGTGTCTAATCTGTATATCCATTCCGTCTCATTTTGAGAAATCATTTTGGTCATATTCCCTCCTCACCAGTGCGGTGTAATTCTATCTATTCCAAAAAACTTAGCCTGTGAGGGTTCAGCGTTATGGAATAATCTAAAATTATTGGATAATGAATGTTTGGGGAATTTTTTCTTTATGTTATTGAGGTGTTCTGTTATGCATGTGCTAAGGCTTCTAGTAGTGCGGCCCACATATTGTAACCTACATGGGCAGGTTATAATGTAACCGGTTTATGGACCCAAGATGGGAACAACAGGCTTATGCCATACCAGTTCATAACAGATATTATCCTTTAGAGGATGAGAGATCCCCATATAAGGATACGTATGGTGGAAGGGATTTTCACAGGAGAGGTCATGGAGATCCCCCAAGAAGGGGACATCAGAGGGGTTCCCGAGGCCACAGAGGAAAATGGAGAGGGTGGGGAGGCTACAAACCATCCCCACCTCAACCCCAGGAATGGGATTCACAAGGAGGCTATTGGCAACCCCCACAATGGGAACAATGGAACCCAGGGATCCTCCACAGACCAGAGACCAGAGGAAACGGAGGAGAAGAGGAAGAAGAGGAGGAAATAAGAACAAAAAGGAAAAGAGAGTAGTGGGCTTAGGTATTTTTAATCTGAGTGGGGAGCAACTCTCCAAAGAGGAACTCGGGGTGCTAGAATTGGGCCTTAAATTTGTCCCAGACAAAGATATTAACAAATTTGATGCCCATATAGATGTTGAAAAATTCATTAGAAAATTAAAAATAAAGACATTTTTTGAAGATAAACCCTCAGCGAATGTACAAAATACCAACAGATATGTTGATAGTGGCCTAAAAAAATCATTCTACTTTTAATCCCAAACAGACGTCCAATCAGTATTTAGATCTATTTAAAACCATGGTACAACAAGACATCAAGTTATTAAAAACCAATGAAAGAAAGAAAAAGACACATATATAAAGGCATCCGAGATCTCGAACAAAAGAAAAATATTGTGATCCGTCCGGCGGATAAAGGAGGAGGGGTGGTGGTCCTGAAAAAAGATGATTACATGAATGAATTACAAAGATTGGTAGGGGATACCACCACCTACTCCAAACTTGGGGGAAACCCCACAAAGAAACTGAGGACAAACTTAAAAAAAAAGTTGTTTCACAGGCTTGTAAGAACGAAATCCTCACTAAAAAGGAAGCCAGATACTTAGTACAGGACGCCCCACGAGTACCTGTTATCTATCAAATCCCTAAGGTCCATAAAGACAGTCTACACCCGTCCGGGAGACCTATTGTCAGTGGCATAGACTCAGTGTTCTCCCGTGCGGGTGAGTATATAGACTTTTTCCTACAGCCCATTGTCCAGGCTCTCCCGTCCTACCTTAAGGACAGTAGAGATCTTTTGGTGGAGCTTGAAAAGATTAGAGTGAATGAGGGTACATACATTGTCACCATAGACATTGAGTCCCTTTATACCAACCTACGCCATTCAGATGTTCTAACCACCACCAGAAGATTCTTGGATGGAAAAACCGAGCTACGGGAGGAACAGAAGGATCTGATCATGGAGCTGTTGGCTCTAGCCATGCCTAATAATTATTTCTGGCATGAGGGCTCATATTACAAGCAAATCAAGGGCGTAGCGATGGGGGCTAAGTATGCCCCCAGCGTAGTGAATATTCTCCTGGGTGCATGGGAAGAAGATAACATCTATTCTAAAAATATCCCGCACCTGCAGTATTATAAACGATACATAGATGACATCATCGTACTGTGGGAGGGACCTATTGACACACTGAATGCATTTATGGAGACAATGAACAGCAACGAATACGGCCTACAATTTACAGAGAGCTGGAGTAAAACTGAAGCCAATTTTCTAGATTTGGTACTCATGAAGGACAGCAGCCATTTAAATACAAAAACATTTTTTAAGGGAACAGACAGAAATGGGTATATTCCCACAGCAAGCTGTCATCACCCTACATGGCTTAGGGGGATCCCCAAAGGCCAATTCAACAGGATCAGGAGAAACTGCACTTCAGTTAGGGACTATGAACAACAGTCTGAGATACTCATACAAAGATTCAAAGAAAAGGGTTATCCAGAAGTGAACCTTAAAGGAACCAAGGAAAAAGTAAAGCATCTGGATAGGAGTGCTCTGTTTAAGCTGGTAAAAGATTCTCATCAGAATGACGGATGCCCAGAATTTATTACTACGTTTGGACGCAACTATAGGTCACTGGAAAAAATAATAAAAAAAAACACTGGTCCATTCTACTGCAGGATAATAATTTTAAAAAAATCATCCCAAAAAAAAACACAATTCATAAATAAGAAGCTGCCATCTCTTAGATATCGACTAGCCCCCAATGTTATTAATCCCCCAGCTAAACCCTCAACTTTTATGGATATGAAGGGTTTCTTTTATTGCAAGAGATGCAAGGCTTGCGGACCACCTCACATAATAAGAGGAGAGTTGAAAAATTTGCTTCTTATAGTACATGACAGGAGTATGTGATTAATAAATTTATTTCATGTAAATCTACACATGTCACATACATTATAACCTGCCCATGTGGGTTACAATATGTGGGCCGCACTACTAGAAGCCTTAGCGCACGCATAGCAGAACACCTCAATAACATTAAGAAAAAATTCCCCAAACATTCATTATCCAATCATTTTAGATTATTCCATAACTCTGACCCCTCACAGGCTAAGTTTTTTGGAATAAATAGAATTACACTGCACTGGCGAGGAGGGAATATGACCAAAATGATTTCTCAAAATGAGACGGAATGGATATACAGATTAGACACTGTATATCCCCTGGGTATTAATGTAGACATTGATCTCAATTGTTATTTATCCAATTTTTTAATTAGACTTCTCTGGTATCTTATAGAGTCTATAAATGTTATGTTTTCCCTTCCTTTCTTCTATGGCTAGTACTTCCTCACTGGCTATATTGACTTTTTTCTGTTTTCCCATGGGGTATTTTAACAACATTGTTTGATTACATTTTTTAATAATATTTTAATAAACAATTTTTTTTACATTTTTTACACATTTTTTGCACAGGATGTCCATTCATATTTTATTTTTCCTGTGTTTTTTGGATATTTTCCCCATATATTCAATATACATTTTTTACAGATTTTTTATATTTAATATACATTTTTTCCTATATAATTTTGGATATTCTAATTAGATTCAAATTTTCCCTTCAATTTTTAATTTTTCCTTTTCATTCCACTTTTTATTATGGTATATTGCCCCTCCTCTTTTTTTTTAGAATGGAGTACCTATGTCCATTGGGCTTTCTCTGCTGTGCGATAGTGTGCATGTGATGTCCACGACCGCCACCAGGGGAGCCCATCCCACGGCATAGCACTCACCGATCGTTTATAAAGCACATTTTGTACTTTAACAAAAATTTCTTCCGCGTATTCCAGTGTAAAGTTCGGCTGGTGGGACTTTTTATCTGGCATCTGCGGAACGTTATTAATAGTAAACTACCAATGAGGATGGCGATTGGCTGTAGATGACAGCGAAGTTCTTTAAGTAGGAAGTGAGGAGACAGGGATCACATGACCCCTTGATGATGTCAGCTTGTATGTTGACAAAGCGCCGCGTCGGGAAATTAGACTGTGACTCGTCACTTCCGCTGTCAGCAATACAGGGAAACTCTCTTCATGTCCCCTGTTTTTACTCTGCACAGTATTGAGTGCTTTTATCTGCGATGTTTTGCACCGTTCTGTGAGGAATAAAGTTTTTGCATACTTCACGATTGGGCCACCCTTGCTTTTCTTGTCATTCTTGCGGGTTCTTGGAGACCAGGATTTATCCCTTCCATCACAACACCAGCTGTCCCAGGACGCAGGAGGATTCTGACACACACCCACTGACAACAGGCGGTGATTGATTCCTGTGATGGGAATCCATTGTATCTGGTAAGTGGGGTGTGTGACTAGGGTGCCTGGTGAAGGAGACGTTATTTCTTCTGATACACTGGTTTTAGCATGTTGCACTATTTTGGTGTGTTGTAACCACACACAGTGGGATTGTTCATCTTCGGGTGGACTATTTGGAAATCGATCTTCTTGCACACTATTGGAGGAACAGTGTGCATATTGGACATAGACTTTGCTCAGTTCATACAGTTTTGGAGTGTGCATGGTTCTAGCCTTTTGCACATGTATTTGCACAGTTTGCACTATATCTCAGATTGTTTTTATTGATTGATTTAAATTTGCACTTTGCACATTTATGTACTTTTATGGTTTGGTTTATATTTTCATACATCACTAGTATATTTCAATATTTGTTTACAGCATATGCACTTTATATTATGCTAATGGGCTCACAATGTCCTTATAGTAGAGTGCGGTGATCCATTCATTTTATTTCACATAGGTATACCACCTTCACACACGCAGCTTATAATTTACTCCCTAGTGAACATATAATGTTATCCTATTCACTAGGGAATATATTAGTTATTTTATTATATTTTCTGTTGTGCTGGTTCATTCATGTTTTACAAAATATGAACATAAATACTACAAAATCATTAACAAATATAATAGGTCCCATGTGTCACAATTGAATGTAATCAAATAAATAATAGTCCCCAGTGATAAGAAGCCCTTAATATTCTTCTTATTGCAATCCACCATTTAGATATATGACCAGTGTGGTCTATATATGTTTTTTTTTCAGACCATCAAGGACTCAAAATAATATTTCCTGATTAATGGGTATCTCAGGTGCTTCAAACCAACAAAAATAATTTATTGCTATTATTATTAATATTATTATTATTGTACAGGATTTATATAGCGCCCACAGTTTGCGCAATGCTTTGCAACATTAGGGCAGACAGTTCAATTACAATACAATTCAATACAGGAGGAACCGGCGGGCCCTGCTTGTTAGAGATTACAACCTAGAAGGGAGGGTCAAGTGATACGAAACGGCAATAATTGTGGGGGGTGAGCTGATGAAGAAAACAAAATAAAAGTGCAGTTTTTAGGTGGAGGCATGATAGACTTCCCTGAAGAGAAAAGTTTTCAGGGATCGCCTGAAAGTGGATAGATTTGGAGACAGTCTGACAGCTTAGGGTAGGGAATTCCAGAGGGAGAGACTCAGGAGAAGTCCTTAAGGCGAATATGAGAGGAGGTGATGAGGGAGCTGGAGAGCAGGAGGTCTTGGGAGGAACGAAGAGGATGATTAGGTTGGTATTTTCAGACTAGGCTAGTGATGTATCTGGGAGCAGAGTTGTGGATGGCTTTGCAACTTATTGTTAGTATTTTGAATTTAATTAATTGGGCGAGTGGCAGCCAATGGAGGGATTGGAAGAGAGGGGTAGCAGACGCTGAGCGGTTTGCAAGGTGGATGAATCTGGCAGCGGCATTCATGATGGACTGAAGGGGGGATAGTCTATTTAAAGGTAGGCCAATGAGGAGGGAGTTGCAGTAGTCGAGGCGAGAGATGACCTGGGAGTGAATCAGGAGCTTTGTGGTTTCATTAATTAGAATTAGTTGCGAAGGTTGAGGCAGCAGGCTTTGGAAAGTGATTGGATGTGGGACTAAACGGAGTTCAGAGTCCAGGATAGCACTTAGCATCCTGACATGTGGGGATGGGTGGATGGTTGTGCCAGTGCTCTTGACAGAGAAGTCAGGGGAAGAGGCATATGGGGGGAGGAAATATTGTGAGTTCAGTTTTGGGCATGTTGAGTTTGAGGAAGTGTTGTGACATCCAGACAGATATGTTTGTTAGTAAGTTAGTGATGCGTGAGGAGACTGATGGAGTGAGTTGAGGGGTGGAGAGGTAGATTTGGGTGTCGTCAGCATAGGAATTATATTGAAAGCCGTGGAAGGCTATCAGCTGGCCCAGGGAAGAGGTGTATATTGAAAATAAGAGAGGTCCAAGAACAGCACCTTGGGGGACCCCAGCAGAGAAAGGAAGAGGAGAGGAGGAAGTAGAATTGTACGTGACACTGAAGGTGCATTGGGATAGGTAGGATTAGAGCCACCAAAGAGCACAGTCATGGAGACCAAGGGAGTACGTTTTTTTTTGAGGAGGGGGTGGTCAACTGTATCAAAGGCAGCCAAAAGGTTCAGAAGTAAGAGTGCAGAGTAGTGTTCTTTGGTTTTTACGGTTAGTAGGCCATTTCTGAGTTTTTTTTTTATATCAAATTTTATTGTTTGATTCACATGAAAATACACATCAGTACATATACAGTATCTATATGGGAATAAGGAGGGGGGGAGGGGGAGAGGACAATAGGAGAGAGGGCAAGGTGAACTCCAGGGTCGAGGGGGGAGGGGGTATATGAAATATAGTATATATACTTCCAACATCTATGTAGTAGGGGAGGAGGGGGAGGGAGAGGGAGAGAGAGAGAGAGAGAGAGGGAGAGGGGAGATAGACAGTGATCACTTGTGGAAAGTAAATAACAGGTTAAGGGAGAATCTCTCTATATACTTCTTTGCAAGGTTAGAAAGAGAGAGAGAAAAAGAGGCCGGCCGTAGTTCAACCAGGTAAAGTCCTTGTGAGAATATGGGATGCTACTGGTAAGCATAGATTAATCTTAATTCTGGATGGATAAGAGAGACCTAGGGTCCCCACTACCATCCTCCCTCCATCCCCATGAAGGGGGGGGGAGGGATGGCACGGGGCCCGGTCAGCGTCCAGAGATTGAGGATGAGTTTTGAAGCTGACATCAGTATATAATGTTATAAGATCTATATTAACCTGGTGTGGAAGAAAAGTGCAGCTCTACGGTACATATAAAAATTTAAGGGCAAGGTGTGTTACCTGCAATAATCTAGATATTAGTAATGTTTACTAGATGAAAGAAGAATATGCACGACTGATATCATGACATAATACTGCTGGCATGTACAGGGAGGGTGAAGTTAAGTTCAGATTGAAGTCGTAGGTGTAGGCGGGATTCCATGGCGGGGGAGAGTATAGGTGTTGTTTAGTTCGTATCTCAGGTAATAAAGATGGGGGGTATGAGTCTTTCCTGCTCTTGTCTGGAGAAGGTGGCTGTGATATAGGTGCCCCAACGTTGATGTAAACGTTTTTGAGATCCTTGTTTGTGCGTCCAGAAGTCTAAGATTTCTCTGAATAGGAGAGAATTCAGCTGCCGTTGGACCTCTGATGTGGTTGGAGGTATATTTTGAGTCCAATGGGTCATAATGGTTTTGCGAGCTGCCAATAAGCAGAGGTGAATCCATGGTGGGAGAGGTGTTCCTGTGGTGGCATTGAAGGATCGAGTTAAAGGCTCATCTCCAAAGACCATTAGAATTGCATTTAGAGGAACCTCCTGATTCGTGACTTTGTAGATTAGAGACCGGACTTGGGTCCAGAAAAAAAGCCACTCGAGAGCAGAGCCAAAGTCTGTGGAAGAGAGTTGGTTTGTCAGTTTTACACCAGGGGCAGATTCTGGTGCGAGGAGATTCCTCAGGTGTGAAATATGGAATATAAGCTCCGTGCAAGATCTTGAATTCCATTTCCCGCCACGACTCATTAGTGGTCAGCTTCAAAATCTTGTTGTACCCTTTAATAATGGATTCATGGAGGTTTTCCTCCTGCAATTCTTTGGTCAAGGCTTTGGAGGAAGAAACCTCCAAAGATCTTGTAAAGAATGGAGTGAGGCGTTTGTAGATGAGTGAGACATTGATTGTTTTGTTGTGCACCAAAGAGTCCAAAACCGAGGGTTGGAATCTAAGATGAGGGTCAGGGCATATCTTGCTTACATATGAGACGTCCTGCAGTATGTGAAATCTGTGGTGGTCCGGTAAGGCAAATTTTTTCTGGATGATATGTGTTGGTATGGCTTGCCCGGTTGATGGGTCAAAAAGGGAGCTCAGTTTTCTGAGGTCATGTTGTTCCCATATTTGAAATGCGTCATGTTGCATTGAGGGAATAAACATCGGGTTGCACTTGGTGCCCAAGAATCCTGAGATGTTGGTATGTAAGTGCTGGGCTTTTCTCATTTCTCTCCAGGCTAGGAGGGTGTCTCTTAATAATAGGTTGTATTTAAGGTGCGGCGGAAGGGTGCGCAGGTTGCTATGCAGGGTGGAACACAGGTCAAATGGTTGAACTAGAGCTGATTCAATGTTAAGGTTTGTGTACTTGGATTCCTGGGTAATCCAGTCCAGGCCGCATCTCAAAACACAGGACAGGTTATACAGTCTAATATGTGGGAGGCCTAAACCCCCCTCGCTCCGTGGGAGTAGTTTGGTCAGTGCCACTCTAGGTTTTTTGCGTTGCCACAGGAAGGTCGTTAGTCCCCTATTTAGTTTTTGTATATCTTTATCCTTAATGAGAATTGGGATTGTTTGCATTGGGTATAGTAGCCTAGCGAAACCTACCATTTTGAAAAGGCAGCATCTCCCAGTGAGCGATAGGGAAAGGCTCATCCACGATTCTAGTTGGCTCAGTATCTTCGTAATTAGTGGGGGATAGTTAAGGGTATAGAGGGATGAAGGATCTCTACCGATGTTCACGCCAAGATAAGTGATATGTTGTTTGGCTATAGGGAGGGGAGAGGAGGAAATCCAAGTGGCTCTGTGATTTGGCTGTAGGGGCAATACTTTGTTTTTGGAATAGTTAATCTTCAGTCCTGAGCATTTTCGGAACGTGTTGAAAGTTTCCATAATCAAGGGAAGGTCTTGTTGGGGATCAGTCGAAAAAATCAATATATCGTCCGCGAATAGTGCGGTTCGGGATTCCTCGTCTCCCATTTTGACACCGTGTAGGGGAATGCATGTGGTAAGATATCGCGAGAGGGGCTCAAGCGCTAGGTTGAATAAAAGTGGGGACAGTGGGCAACCCTGTCTGGTCCCTTTATGTAGAAGAATGGGGTCTGAGATAAGTCCAGCTGCTACAACTCGTGCTGTGGGTGCTTTGTATAGGCTTTCGATAAAGTGTAAGAATGGGCCTGAGAATCCAAATTTGCTGAGGACCGATGACAGCCATTGAATGCTCACATTGTCAAGGCCTTCTCAGCGTCAAGGGTGATTATTGCTAGATTTTGCGTGGGGTGGGATTTTGCATACTCAAGGACAGCTAGGACCTTTCTAATATTCAAAGATGCGGATCTACCTTTGATGAATCCTGCCTGTGCCTGATGTATTAAAGAGGGAAGAATTTTCGCTAGGCGGGAGGCGATTATTTTGGATAGGAACTTCGAATCTACATTTAGTAGGGATATTGGGCGGTATGAGCCTGGTTCCTGGGGGTCTTTGCCCTTTTTTTTCAATTAATTTAATGTAAGCCTGATGACCGGATGGCAGGTATGGGCCCCCCTCCCAAATTCCATTGAAAACATTGTTTAAAGTCTTTGGAATGAAGTTAATTGTAAGTTTAAAGAACTCAGCGGTAAGGCCATCTGGACCTGGGGATTTGTGGTTGGCCAGAGCTTTGATAGTTTGTTTGATTTCCTCTCTGGTGCATTTAAGGAGGAGAGATGATCTGGAGTCATTTGGGGGCGATCGGGCGTGTCCAGAAAGGAGCTTGCAATGGACAGGTCCAGTTGGTCTGGGGTGTACATGGTGGAGTAAAATTTGTGGAGTGTTTTATCTGGGGTGGAGGCCAGCCCGCCGCCCTGGTCTTTAAGGGAACGAATATGCATGGGTGTGTGGGGGCCTTTGCATAACCTGGCAAGTATCTTCCCTGCTTTATTACCCTGTTTATGTAGGGCAAGGTCCCAGTGTGCTGTGTGTATGCGGTCCTGGTGTTCCGTCCAATCATCAAATTGTTGCTTAGCCGTTTGCCAGAGTCTGCGGTTGATAGGGGTGTCTTTTAGTCGTAGTGACCGCTGTGCTTCTCTCAGTTGCTCGCTTGCCTCCGTAAAAAGCTTGAGTGTGTTTCTTTTGTAGTGGTTCGCATAGGACAGAATTTCTCGTACCTCGTAGGTACGTCTTGCCTGCATCCCAAAACAAATTTGGGTTGGCCAGGTGTTCTCTGTTGAGGGAAGAATAATCCTCCCAAGCTTTGCGCAGGATTTCCTGAAGGTGAGAGTCGTTCGCGAGATAGGAGGGGAACCTCCATATGTTGGGAGATGTCGTGGGGGAGAAGTCTGATAAATTAATTGAGACAGGGCTGTGATCTGAGATGATAATATCATGGATAGCTGTTTCTCTAATGGACTGTACTAGGGAGTGGGTGGTGAACAGGTAGTCTATCCTCGTAAAGGTCCCATGCGGGGGAGAGAAAAATGTGTATTCCCTATCAGTGGGGTGTGTCAGTCGCCAGGCGTCTATCAAACTAGTCTCTGTCACAAGCTGTTCCAGCTGGGAGGTGGCAATCTGACTAGGGGTGTCTCGTGCTGAGTATTTGTGGGAAGACTTGTCTTCCTCTATTCTGAGCACAGAGTTAAAATCTCCTCCTAACAAATGTGGTATGTTTGGTTTGTTAAGGAGCCATCTAGTGGTCTCCTGAAAGAATGACATTGTAGGCGAGTTGGGAGCATAGATATTTGATATCAGTAATTCTTTGGACTGTAGTTTGAGGTGTACTGTTGCTTTGCGGCCCAGGGAATCCTGGTCTGTTCCTAATATGCTGTATTGTAAATTCTTGCGTATCAGAATGACTACGCCTGCTTTCCTTCCTACGGCTAGGGATTAGAGTTGAGCGAACCTCTGGAAGTTCGGGTTCTGCTGGTCCGTCCGAACTTCGGGACAAAGTCCGGGTCCGGACGGAACCCGAACGATCGCACGGACAACGAACCCCATTGAAATCAATGGGGACCCGAACTTTTAGGCACAAAAATGGCTGTAACAAACCGAAACAATGTCGGTAAAAACACGGATTTTCAAGCCCAGGGGTAACTAAAGTTACCCCAAGCAACAGGCACG
>BLSH010355817.1:52489-62923 GCA_018402905.1 Glandirana rugosa | reverse complement strand
CTTGTGCTAATTTCATGACAGGGACTGTGTGTTCGTCAACGTTCACGTGACGTGAACGTTTTTACCGACGTTTGCAGGTGGATTGTTTGTCTTTTTAACGAAAAAAAAATATACTCCGTGAAACGAATCGTTTGTTTTACATGAGATCGTTTATTTTTAGAGGAGATCGTGGGTGGGTGGTTATTTAACGACAAAAATTGTCTAAAAGATTTGAATTAGACAGGGAGTGTCGTCGTTTTATGGGGTTTGGGCTTGGGTCTGAAAAAGAGTTTACAGGCCCAAACCCAAGCCCTGTGCCTGTGGGATTTCAGGCCATGCTTAGGCTTGAAATGTCAAGTTTGCAGCCATTTTTGCAAGTGCAGTGCACTTGCAACTGCTTGTGTGTCAGGGACAGTACTTTAATCGTGTTCTGTTAGTTCAGTTGGCAACATTTTGGCATATTTAAATATGGCTTATTTAAAAAAAAAAAAAATATTCTAAATACTACATTTGCGGACAGCGGTGCATTTCTTGCACAAAAATAAAAAGTGCGTCTACATTGCTGGTTTAAAAAAAAAAAATTCTAAATACTACATTTGCGGCCAGCGGTGCATTTCTTGCACAAAATTAAAAAGTGCGTCTAGATTGCTGGTTTAAAAAAAAAGAATAATAAATAGTGCTATATAGTACATTTATACCTTGCTGTGCATTTCTTGCACAAAATTAAAAAGTGCGTCGACATTGCTGGTTTAAAAAAAAAATTAAAAATAGTGCTATGTAGTACATTTGCACCTTGCTGTGCATTTCTTGCACAAAATTAAAAAGTGAGTCTACATTGCCGGTTTAAAAAATAATATAAATTTGTGCTAAATAGTACATTTGCATCCAGAATGAGGAGAGCGTCAAATAAGGGACATGGTCGCGGTGCTGCTGGTGCTGCTGGTATTGGTGAAGTTCCTGTTGCAAGGAGAGGACGTGATCGATCTGTGCCAGCTACACGCACAAGTTAAACACCTTCCTCAGGTGCGAGTAGCCTTCAGAACCTTCAACGTTATATGGTGCTTGTGACATCCAAGCTGATATGTCTATCAGTAAGTTTGTGATGCGTGAGGAGACAGATGGAGAGATCTGGGGGGTTGAGAGGTAGATTTGTGTGTCATCAGCATACAGATGATACTGAAAGCCATGGGAGGCAATCAGCTGACCCAGGGAGGAGGTGTAGATTGAGAAAAGGAGAGGTCCAAGAACAGAACCTTGGGGGACACCGACAGAGAAGGGAAGATGAGAGGAGGAAGCAGAGTTGTAGGTGACACTGAAGGAGTGGTGGGATAGGTACGATGAGAACCAGCTTAGAGTACAGTCACGGAGACCAAAGGCATGGAGTTTTTTGAGGAGGAGGGGGTGGTCCACTGTGTCAAAGGCAGCAGAAAGGTCCAGGAGTAGTAATACAGAATAGTGTCCATTGGTTTTAGAAGTTATTAGGTGATTAGTGAGTTTAAGGAGAGCAGTTTTTGTAGAATGCTGAGGGCGAAATCCAGACTGGAGGAGATCAAGAAGTTTGTTCATGGTCAGATGGTCACTCAGTCGGTTGTAGACCAGTCTTTCGAGGAGTTTGGAGGCGAAGGGGAGTAAGGAGATTGTGCGTAGATTGTTAATATTGGTGGGGTCCAGTGAGGGTTTTTTAAGGATAGGTGTGACTATTAAAAATTGAACCAGGCACGTTATCACAGACAAGCGTGTTTAGCACGGCAGGGGGCGTTATCACAGACAAGCGCAGCCGCCTGTCCACAGCCAACGTGGACAAGCTAACCTTTATTAAAATGAACATTTAGACCGGCCTCACACAGCCATTGGTATACTTAAGTGAACTTATTCTTTTTTTTTTTTTATAGAACATAAGCCTTTATTGGAATTTGTAACAGGAGAAACATGAAAAATAAACCATGGTACATTTTATATAGAAAAAGTGAACCCGTGCTAGAACATCTCTGGGTTTGTCTGCAGATAGTGATCTTTTTTTTTTTAATATGTCTCAATATTTTGAGGGCTACCCCAATTAGAAAAAAAAAACAAACAAACAAAAACAGTGTTGGCTACCTCCTCCACCGCCACTTCCACCTACACCGCCACAGTCACCGCCTCCTCAACCTCCTACTCCACATCCAACTCCTCCTTCATTTTTTATTTTTTTTATGTGATTTTAAGTGATTTCCCTATCCACATTTGTTTGCAGGGCACTTGTCCTACTCTTACCCCCATTTTGCTTCCTTTTGCAGCCCTCTAGCCCTTTCCAGGACTTTTTTAGAGCCATTTTAGTGCCCAAAAGTTTGTGTCACCATTGACTTCAATGAATGAGGAGATGCAATACCAACCTTCACATTTTCCTGATTAAAGCTGAATTAAAGCAGAACTCTTATTTGCATATATTCCTCAGCAGCCACCAAGAATATACATCTAGTGACATCATCCAGTGACATCATCACTGTGCTGTACATACAGTATTGGTCTAAATTTATGAAGAAATTCGATTTTTTTTAAAAAAAATTATTGGATATATTTCATAGCAGAAAGTAAAAAATATTGTTTTTTTTTTTCATAATTGTTGCTCTTTTTTTGTTTATAGCACAAAAATAAAAACCACAGAGGTGATTAAATACCATCAAAAGAAAGCTCTATTTCTAGGACAAAAATGACATATATTTTATTTGATACAGCATTGACCGCACAATTGTCAGTTAAAATAACGCAATTCCGTATCGCAAAAAAATGGTCTGGTCATGAAGGGGGGTAAATCTTTCAGAGGCCAGGTGGTCAATGCTTAGGGTTTTTTGTTGATAGATTGTGTACATCAATCGTATTTTTACATTAATCTTTTACGGATAGAATCGCATGGATCACTAGTGAATATGAATTTTTATGAATTTGATTAATTTTATATTTTTTATTTATTTATGTTGATTGTTGTTTATTGATTGGTTGTACATATTGATAGCATTTCTTTACATCAATCATTTTTATTGATTGTACTTTCCATCTGTATTGATTGCAATTTTTACACAATGCTTGGTCAGTTTGCATCTTATGAGAGTTTATTTGTTTGGGGACACATGAAATTTGACACATTTTTTATTCTCTTAGCGCAGCACATTTCATACACGATATAAACTACACACGCTTATAAGTGTGCTTGCAACTTAATATTGTTCTTGATGTGCAAACGTTTCATTTATGTATTTGTAATTCATCTCCAGGTTGCAAGCTATGTAAGTTATGAATGGCATACCATTTGTTTTTTGGCTCAACCTCTGATTGTTTGACTGGACTATATATATACCTGTATATAGAGATGTCTTGCTAGTAATTATTAAGTAGGCCTGAACGCTGTGACAATGAAGCTAAGAGTTGCTACAGCTTTGCTGCTTCTACTCATAAGTAAGAAGGTAGCTTCAGACGTTACAACAGAGGACACAATAACAGAACCAAGCACAACAACCGAACCAACCACAATAATCGAATCACTCACAACATCAGAACCAACTACAATAGCAGAACCAACTACAACAGCAGAACCAACTACAACAGCAGAACCGACTACAACAGCAGAACCGACTACAACAGCAGAACCGACTACAACAGCAGAACCAACTACAACAGCAGAACCAACTACAACAACAATATCAACTACAACAGCAGAACCAACTACAACAGCAGAACCAACTACAACAGCAGAACCAACTACAACAACAATATCAACTACAACAGCAGAACCAACTACAACAGCAGAACCAACTACAACAACAATATCAACTACAACAGCAGAACCAACTACAACAACAATATCAACTACAACAGCAGAACCAACTACAACAGCAGGATCAACCACAACTACGGGAACAACCACAACAACAATATCAACTACAACAGCGGAACCAACTACAACAACAGGACCAACCACAACTACGGGAACAACCACAACAACAATATCAACTACAACAGATTCAACAACAACTACAAGTACTACCACAACCACAATCTCTATAACAGCTAGCACAGCCACAACAAGCACCACTTCCAGCAGTGATAGCACTACAACCAACACATCATCTTCCACAACCCCAACAACAACGAGAACAGCAGTAAGCACTGCTTCCAGTACATCTAGCACAGCTTCCACATCAAATACCACAACCAGCACAACACAAACTACATCAGGCACAACTTTGACAACAACCACATCAGGCAGTAGAAATAGCACCACTCTTACCACTGCTACACCCCAATCATTCTGTAGCATTGTAACCAATACCATTGTCAGTGGAAGTTTCCAGCTCGTCATAACTCCTGATGTCCTTAGCAGCCAAGGCAGTGTTCATACTGGTAAGTGTTTTTTGTGCTTTAAGTTTGTGCAGGTCCTAGCCTTGGATTCACATATGCATTTGATAAATTAATAAAATATTTTTTTTCTGTTCAGTACTTACCTTACTTACATGAAATCTGTCTGTAAACTAAGGTGCCATAATCCTGCTAATGTTGGCGGTAAAAAAGTCTGTCTGTAAGTTGACGTCTGTGTGTGTGTGGGGGGAGATTTCAAATGTGCTTACAGAAGGGTGAAATCTCAGGATGGTCTTTGACAGTGTAGTTATGTTCACTATTAGCCCAAAGAGCAGCGTATAAATAAATTCAGTCCTGTATCTCTTAATGGTAACTGAAGACCACCTTTGGCCTTCTGCATCAAATATAGAATGTTTTGGAATTTTTCTGCTTGCTATAGGTTTTTGCACTTCCATGTGGTAACTGTTTATCATATTGCTTTTGGTAATTGCAATAGTAGCTAAACTCCTGCAGACCTTGACACAAAATGTAAATTGGTCTGCAGGAATTTCAGCTTATTCCTTGAAATGCCTTTCACTCTTGAGAATATGAAATCCTCTTTTTCTGATGACAACATCATGGTGATATGACCTGTTGAACAATCCAATGAGGGAAATGAAAACACAAGCCACTACTGAAGTAGCTGGGTAAGGCCTACTAGGATTTGCAGAATCAGACAGAAGTAGTGGGATTCCAGTCTGAGACTGTTGAGTAGGGCCAGGAGAACCAAAAGCATCAGCATTGCTCTTAGAACTGCATTTTGAAATAAACTTGCATGTGTTTTGGTTGCACCAATGAAAGTATGGGTCTTGAGGCAACACTTAAGTATAGAATATGCACATGTAAAGGCCCATACACACGGTGCGAATTTCGGACGAGAATTGTTGTTCGACAGCTTGTCGTCCGAAAGTCTCATAGTTAGTATGCTCCTTTCGGCAGCTGATTGACATTTTTCATCAGACAAAAGCTGGATGCGCAGACTAGTAAATGTTTGTGGTACAACAACGGCACGTCCGATTTTCGTTCCAGAAAAAAGATGCAACAATATTCGAAACATTACATCACTTACGTTGGGTTCGGTTGAACGAAAATTTCTCGTGTAGTCAGCATGCTTTACAAAATCATGGACACATGCTTTTGACAAAAATCAGAAGCGCGGTCGTGCGGCAATTGAACCATGTGTATGAGGCTTTAGTTGCTTGGCCATCATGCTGACCCACATACTTCAAACCTTTATGAACCTAGACTTTGTATACAGATATTGAATACTGACTTTAGCCCAACAATCCTGACCTGAATACTTGTGTGGGTCAGTAACTTGGAAAGTATTAAATCCAGTGGGTCAGCATAACAGCCAGCATTTTTAAAATAAATCTTAATGATAGCATCCGTACAGTGCAGCCGGAAAGTATTCACAGCGCTTCACTTTTTCCACATTTTGTTATGTTACAGCCTTATTCCAAAATGGATTCAATTCATTATTCTCCTCAAAATTCTACAAGCAACTCCCCTTAATGACAATGTGAAAGAAGTTTGTTTGAAATCTTTGCAAATTTATTAAAAATAAAGAAGGAAAAAAATGACATGTACACAAGTATTCACAGCCTTTGCCATGACACTCAAAATTGAGTTCAGGTGCACTGATTCCACTAATCATCCTTGAGAAGTTTGTACAACTTGAATGGAGTCCACTTGTAGTAAATTCAGTTGATTGGATGATTTGGAAAGGCACACACCTGTCTATATAAGGTCCCACAGTTAACAGTGCATGTCAGAGCACAAACCAAGCCATGAAGTCCAAGGAATTGTCTATAGATCTCAGAGACAGGATTGTATGAAGGCACAGATCTGGTGAAGAGTACAGAAATATTTCTGCACAATTGAAGGTCCCAATGAGCACAGTGGCCTCCATCATCTGTAAATGGAAGACATTTGGAACCACCAAAACTCTTCCTAGAGCAGGCTGCCTGGCCAAACTGAGTGATCGGGGGAGAAGGGAATTAGTCAGAGAGGTGACTAAGAACCTGATGGTCCTCTGACAGAGCTCCAGCGTTTCTCTAAAGAGAGAGGAGAGCCTTCCAGAACAACAATCATCTCTGCAGCACTCCACAAATCAGGTCTGCATGGTGGAGTGGCCTGATGGAAGCCACTCCTCAGTAAAAGGCACATGACAGCCCACCTGGAGTTTGCCAAAAGGCACCTGAAGGACTCTCAAACCATGAGAAACAAAGTTCTCTGGTCTGATGAAACAAAGGTTGAACTCTTTGGTCTGAATGGCAAGGATCATGTCTGGAGGAAACCACGCACCACTCATCACCTGGTCAATACCATCCCTACAGTGAAGCATAGTGGTGGCAGCATCATGCTGTGGGGATGTTTTTGAGTGGCAGCAAATGGGAGACTAGTCAGGATCGATGGAAAGATGAATGCAGCAATGTACAGAGACATCCTTGATGAAAACCTGCTCCAGAGCACTCTGGACCTTAGACTGGGGCCAAGGTTCATCTTCCAAAAGGACAACAACCCTAAGGACACATCCGAAATAACAAAGGAGTGGCTACGGAAAGCTCTGTGAAAGTCCTTGTGTGGCCCAGCCATAGCCCAGACTTGAACCTGATCGAACATCTCTGGATAGATCTGAAAATGGCTGTGCACTGACGCTCCCTATCCAACCTGATAGAGCTTGAGAGGTCCTGGAAAGAGGAATGGGAAAAACTGCCCAAAAATAGATGTGCCAATCTTGTAGCATCATAGTCAATAAGACTTGAGACTGTAATTGGTGCCAAAGATGCTTCAACAAAGTATTGAGCAAAGGCTGTGAGTACGTATGTACATGGGATTTTTTGTGTTTTTTATTTTCAATAAATTTGCAAAGATTTGAAACAAACTTCTTTCACGTTGTCATTATGGGGTATTGTTTGTAGAATTTTGAGGAAAATAATGAATTGGATCCATTTTGGAATAAGGCTGGAAGATAACAAAATTTGGAAAAAGTGAAATGCTGTGAATACTCTCCTGATGCACTGTATTTCTTTTAAAGAAAAATGATTAAATAGGATCAACAATAGATTAACTGTAATAACTTGCAGCAATCAGATATTACCCTTTATCCATTTAGAACACTTAAAACAATGAAAGATGGCAGTGTTGATGTATGCATGCTGTTCCTTGTCTTATCAAAAAGCCTGTTAGCATATTACTCACAGTATCCTGTACTTAGAAACATTTGATTTTATTTTTTCCAAAAATTCTATGAATAATCTTAATTTTCATCGTTATTAATGACATCAAAAATCTATTTTATACACAGTGAAGATCAATGGAATCGGAAATTCCATCATTGTCTTACAGGCTGTGTCTGGTGGAAACTTTGCGGGATCCTGGTCACCTGGCAGCTATGCATGCACTGGAGGCTCACCTTTGTTTCAAATTTCTTCTAACACAAGTACTACTGCCCTGACTGCATTCTGGACATCTCCAGCCAATCTAAAATCTGTTGAAATAAGGTTAGTGTTTTGTGTTTGTATTAAAGCCCTTCTTCAAGTAGCAGCTAATATGCATGGCACATCTCCATCTTCCACTTTTGGCCACCATGCCTATTGTTTTTATTTACCTTGTCCCCCATTATGCCGTTCCTCTTCCAAGCCCTTGCAACATCATCACAGGGGCACAAATGACTCATCAGTTGCTGGAGCCAGAAGGAGGCATCCACAGGCTCAGAGGTTAGATGGGGTGGGAGATGTAGTCCCCTGCACCTTCCCTCACTAGAACTGTAGAGGAGACAGTAAGGACACCAGTTGCCAAGCTCACTAAAGGAACACACTGGTGACCAATCATTGGAGTTCAGCTTTTACTTTTAATCTCTTCCTGTCCCCTACTTGCCAAGGAAAGGGGACCCAACTAACTCCTTGATCATGTGATCACTGCGATTGGCTGTCACAGTGGTCACATGATTAGCAGCCCATCCCACCAGCTCCTGATGACAGCTTGGTCACGGTGGTGGGAGTGCATATGCATAGAAATCTCAGCAACCATGGATGCATATCTGTGGCATGTGAGTGTTAAGGTCCACCCTCCGTGCCATTACACATATGCATTATGTGGTGAGGTTAGTAAACAGATGTCAGTTATGTTCAATAAAGTAGAGTAAGATCCATTACCCTACCACTGAATGAGGGAGATTGCAGAAAATGCTTCATGTATGTGACTGGAAAGAACTTAGATTGTTCTAACTTCTGTATCTTCTGTATCCTTGATCCTGTTCTTGTGCAGAGCACGGCTAATCAGAAGACCCTTCCTAATACACATGCGAAAATACAAAGTTGTGGGGAGCAGCACAATATTACACTGTGATGGCACTTTGACCTTTTTCTATATGCTAGCCCTAAGGCTAGCTGCACATTTGTGCGTTGCAGGAATGCTCACAATCACATGCATTCCTGCAATGTCCAAAAAAAGTGCATCCCTTTTTGCAGGATCAAGCCATTGCCATTCATTTTTAATGGCACCTTGCTAATGTGCATGCTTTAGTGCACGCCAAAATGCATAGCAACAAAGTATCACGTGTTTTGGTGTTTTTGTTTCATTATCCTGACTGGACGATAACCTGTGATTGCTTGCCCATGGGGGCACGCATCGCAGTAATCGGTGGTGTGGTCGAGTCATTCTATTGTGAAAGTAAAATACTATGAAGATTAGGTAGATGATGGAAAGGCATAACATGCCATTGGATAAGGCCATGATGCACCTCTGCAGAGGCCTGACACGTTTCTGTAGATATCTCCACTTCTTCAATGGCGGATGCATCAAAAATCTACAGAAAAACATGAATGTATCACTTGGATGCAGTGATGCAGTGATGTGCCTAAACATAGAAAGGGAAATACTGGTAAGGACAGCATGGTTATCCATTCCCATATACTCACATGCTAACTGGAAAGAACAACCAAGGCTGCTGGTATTGTCTGTACCCCTGAAGAAGTGGAGATATCCACAGAAACGCGTTGGGAAATATGTAGCAGAATACATATTGGCCTAAATTGTTGAAGAAGTTTAATTTTTTTTATATTTTTTTTAGTGGATGTGTTTTATAGCAGAAAGTAAAACATATTGGTTTTTATTTTCAAAATTGTCAGTCTTTTTATGTTGATAGTGAAGAATATAAAAACCACCAAAAAATACCACCAAAAGAAAGCTTTATTTGTGAGAAAAAAAGACATAATATTTTGTTTGAGCACAGCGTCCCAGAACCGCACAATTGTCAGTTAAAGTAACACAGTGCTGCATAGCAACAAATGGCCTGGTCATAAAGGGAGTGAAACCTTCTGGGGCTGAAGTGGTTAATGTGTTATTATTATAGGCTGGGGATGGAATGTTGTTGCTGATTTAGAAAGGCAAGCAGAGGGCGCCAAAGAGATAGTGTGAATGAGTCTAATGTGTGGAACTGCATAGGAAAGGGAAAGAATTGATGGGAGCCTGTGTCTCTCAGCCAATACAGCTTGACAATAGAGTCAGGGAGCTGGGGCTTTAACAGACAGTTAAATAATAATAAAATAATAATAAAAATAATAATAATAATTAAAAACTATAATGCTGGTTATAAACTATTAAATTATACAGGGAGTGCAGAATTATTAGGCAAGTTGTATTTTTGAGGAATAATTTTATTATTGAACAACAACCATGTTCTCAATGATTCCAAAAACTCATTAATATCAAAGCTGAATATTTTTGGAAGTAGTTTTTAGTTTGTTTTTAGTTGTAGCTATTTTAGGAGGATATCTGTGTGTGCAGGTGACTATTACTGTGCATAATTATTAGGCAACTTAACAAAAAACAAATATATACCCATTTCAATTATTTATTTTCAGCAGTGAAACCAATATAACATCTCAAAATTCACAAATATACATTTCTGACATTCAAAAACAAAACAAAAACAAATCAGTGACCAATATAGCCACCTTTCTTTGCAAGGACACTCAAAAGCCTGCCATCCATGGATTCTGTCAGTGTTTTGATCTGTTCACCATCAACATTGCGTGCAGCAGCAACCACAGCCTCCCAGACACTGTTCAGAGAGGT
>BLSH010355817.1:37580-51874 GCA_018402905.1 Glandirana rugosa | reverse complement strand
TTTTTAATCTTTTAAACTTACTTGCTTTTAGGCTTTAAGCTTTTAGGCTTTTAAGTTTTATTGCTTTTAGACTTTTAAACTTTCTTGCTTTTAGGTTTTTATTCTTGCTTTTAGGTTTTTAAGCTTTCTTGCTTTTAGGCTTTTATGTTTTCTTGCTTTTAGGCTTTCATTCTTGTTTTCAGGCTTTTAAGTTTTCTTACCTTTAGGTTTTTATTCTTGGTTTTAGGTTTTATAACTTTCTTGTTTTTAGAATTTTAAACTTTTACTTATTTTTTGTTTTTTGTAAGCCTATTAAAGATAATATTAATATTATTATATTAAACACACCCCTTCTCATTACTGAGATGCACATCACCTAATATGCTTAATTGGTAGTAGGCTTTCGAGCCTATACAGCTTGGAGTAAGACAACATGCATAAAGAGGATGATGTTGCCAAAATACTCATTTGCCTAATAATTCTGCACACAGTGTAGGTAGGTATTGGAATTTCCTTTCAAATTATATTATTATAATTATAATAGAAATTATCCGAATGTTTTTTGTTTTTTATTCATTTTCAAATTTTAAGATTTTTGTTCTTTCAATATTTTGGATTTTGGTTCTTATTTTTGGATTTCCATTCTTTTGAATTTTCGGACTTTTGTTCTTACTTTCGGATTTTCGTTCTTTTGTATTTTCGGATTTTCGTTCTTTCGAATTTTTGGATTTTCGTTCTTATTTTTGGATTTTCGTTCTTTCAAATTTTCAGATTTTCGTTATTTTGAATTTTCGGATTTTCGAATTTCGGATTTTCGTTCATTCAAATTTTCTAATTTTTGATTCTCATTCATTCGGATTTTCGAATTTCGGATTTTAGTTTTTTCTGATTTTTGTTCTTTTCAAAAATTTGTTTTCAGAAAAATTTGTGGAACATTTTTTTTGTTATTCGTACATAATTAACCAGTTCCCGACCACGCGCCGTGTTTTTGCGGCGGCAGTCGGGATGCTGAGCGCGAATCGCCGTAAAAAGACGGCGATCTGCAATCAGCCACTAGGGGGCGTGCGCGCTGCCGCACTCCTGAGGAGTGTGCCCGCGGCTCGGGCAGACCCGATGTCCGCCAGCGAGCCGCGATGAGCGGCCACAGGGAAAGAACGGGGAACCCCTGATGTAAACATGGCGGTTCCCCGCTCTGTTAGTAGGGGCATGAGTGATCTACTGATCCCTGTCACTGGGATCAGTTAGATCTCTCATGCCCATTGTAGCCCAACCCCCCCACAGTAAGAACACACCCAGGGAACACAGTTAACACCTAGCTCTCCCCCCCAGGTTAACCCCTTCACTGCCAATGACATTTATACAGTAATCAGTGGACATTTAAATTTTTGATCGGTGAATAAATGTCATTGGTCCCAAAAAAGTGTCAAAAATGTCCGACATGTCCGCCCCAATATCGCAGTACCGCTAAAAATCGCAGATCGCCACCATTACTAGTAAAAAATTAAAAAAAAAATAAAAACCCCAGAAATTAATTCTCACCATCCGTAAACGCAGCCACTTTTGCGCAAACCAATCAATAAACGCCGATTGCGATTTTTTTTATCACAAATATGAGGAAGAATACAAATCGGGCAAAAACGGTGAAAAAAAATGTTGTTTTTTTTTTGGATTTGAATTTTAGCAAAAAGTAAGAAATTTAGGTTTTTTTGCAAAATGGTCGCTCTTCTTTTGTTTATAGCGGCGAACAGAAATGACGCAGAGGTGATCAAATACCACCAAAAGAAATCTTTATTTGTGGGGAAAAAAGGATGCAAATTTTGTTTGGGTGCAACGCCGCACGACCGCGCAATTGTCAGTTAAAGCGGCGCAGTGCCGAATCGCAAAAAGTGCTCTGGTCCTAAAGCTGGAAAACCTTCCGGTTGGTAAGTGGTTAACGAAAATTCAGAATTTTGACGAAAAACAAATGCGGAACGATACAAATTGCCCATGTCTAAAGACAAAGTAACTACCATGAACAAGCAGAAGCTGCGTTCCTATGCTAAACCAAAGGAAATAGTTCCTGTGGCTTGATGAACATATTAAGTTCAATGAACACAGAAGTTTTGGTAATGACTCTGTTCTTTTTTTTCCAGGGCTTACATTCATGTGTCCGACACCTACAAGCTTACTAAGACACTTAACTCGGGTGAGTCCTTCTTTAGAATTTCCTTCTTTTTTTTTTATAAGAAAGATAAACTCAGTCTGCAGTCATAAACACTATCATAGATACTCAATAGAACTTTGCCCAATGGTAGGGTGACAAATGGCACACCTGGTGACAAATTAATGTACATGTCAATAAGGTGTATATAGATCGTTCACATAATTGTTTCAGAAGATATTTGTCTCAGAAAGAAATTTGTCAATGCCAGAATGGTGGTATTTTTTTAAGAATTTGTCCCAAATAAAAAAACACATGAATTTCTTAAAACACAAGTCCTAAAAATGAAAATGTTCTTCAGGTTTTCGTTCAATTTGGTGCAAGGATTCTGAATACATCCACATCACCAGAAATGTGTTGCAAATGCCACATTGATTTAATTTTTTTTTCATTTTTTCTGGGGGTTTTTTTCGGGTTTTTTTTTCAGTTTTTCAGAATTCGTTATTTCAAATAAATTCAGAAACATTCAAACTCGGTTTGTTCCATTCGTATAGATGTGATATTCGCTATTAACGGTAACTCAGGAATTCTGAAAAAATTGAATTTGGTTCGTTCCATTTGTATAGATGTGGTATTCGTTATTATCAATAATTCGGGAATTCTGAAAAATGTTAATTTGGTTTGTTCCATTCGTATACAGTCAGGTCCATAAATATTGGGACATCGATACAATTCTAATCTTTTTGGCTCTATACACCACCACATTGGGTTTGAAATGAAACAAACAAGATGTGCTTTAACTGCAGACTTTCAGCTTTAATTTGAGGGTATTTACATCCAAATCAGGTGAACGGTGTAGGAATTACAACAGTTTGTATATGTGCCTCCCACTTTTTAAGGGACCAAAAGTAATGGGACAGATGAACAATCATAAATCAAACTTTCACTTTTTAATACTTGGTTGCAAATCCTTTGCAGTCAATTACAGCCTGAAGTCTGGAACGCATAGACATCACCAGACGCTGGGTTTCATCCCTGGTGATGCTCTGCCGGGCCTCTACTGCAACTGTCTTCAGTTCCTGCTTGTTCTTGGGGTATTTTCCCTTCAGTTTTGTCTTCAGCAAGTGAAATGCCTGCTCAATCGGATTCAGGTTAGGTGATTGACTTGGCCATTGCATAACCTTCCACTTCTTTCCCTTAAAAAACTCTTTGGTTGCTTTCGCAGTATGCTTCGGGTCATTGTCCATCTGCACTGTGAAGCGCCGTCCAATGAGTTCTGAAGTATTTGGCTGAATATGAGCAGATAATATTGCCCAAAACTCTTCAGAATTCATCCTGCTGCTTTTGTCAGCAGTCACATCATCAATAAATACAAGAGAACCAGTTCCATTGGCAGCCATACATGCCCACGCCATGACACTGCCACCGCCATGTTTCACTGATGAGGTGGTATGATTTGGATCATGAGCAGTTCCTTTCCTTCTCCATACTCTTCTCTTCCCATCTGTTAGGAAAAGGAACCATTTCTGGCCAAAATCTGTCATTTCCGCGGTGGTGCGCACATTCGCGCGCGTGCGCGCGCTCCCGTGCGAGCGCGCTCCCGTGCGCGCGCACGCGCCGGAAAACGGCGCCAAATGGGCCTATTTAAGCCTGGAGACTTCTGAGACCAAGTGCTGCTCGCTCTACAGCGTTCCCGACCTGTAAGCCTCGGCTCTGGATACCTGTTCCCGTATTGCTCTGCCTCCTGTTGACCCGGCTTGTCCTGACCTGCTGTCTGCTACCGGCACCGACCCCGGCTACCCACGACCATCCGATTGTCTGCTCCCTTGTACCTCTGCTGCCCGCCCGTTAACGAACCTTGCTTGGACTTTGACTACTCTTTTGCCTGATCCTTGGTACCTTCCTGCCAGCCTGTTGCCGACCCAGCCTGAACGACCATCCTTCTACCTGCACGTCTCCTGGAGCATCGCTACGTCATCGGTGACCCTCCAGCCCTCGTGCCATCCCGCACTCTTGGGCCTCTGTCCCCACTACCAGGGGTCCTTGAATCGGGTGCGCAAGAGCGGTTGTTCCCTGCACAAGACAGACTCCACCGTCAGGTACGTGACACCATCACTCTGGTACAAGTTGGTCTTGGTCTTATCTGTCCATAGGATGTTGTTCCAGAACTGTGAAGGCTTTTTTAGATGTTGTTTGGCAAACTCTAATCTGGCCTTCCTGTTTTTGAGGCTCACCAATGGTTTACATCTTGTGGTGAACCCTCTGTATTCACTCTGGTGAAGTCTTCTCTTGATTGTTGACTTTGACACACATACACCTACCTCCTGGAGAGTGTTCTGGATCTGGCCAACTGTTGTGAAGGGTGTTTTCTTCACCAGGGAAAGAATTCTTCGGTCATCCACCACAGTTGTTTTCCGTGGTCTTCCGGGTCTTTTGGTGTTGCTGAGCTCGCCGATGCATTTTTTCTTTTTAACCACTTCTCTTAGGGTGGACGTACTATGACGTCCTGCCTTTGAGAAGTTATATCTGAATGGTGCCTGCAGCTGCAGGCACCATTCAGATACCATTTTTTTCAGCAGACGATTCTGCGTCTGATAAAAGAGGTCTGAGCGGCAGATTCGCCGCAAGATCACTTTTATCAGCGGCGGAAGAGGTGCCCTCGCCCTCCCGCCGCTTTTCCGTCATCTCCGCCGCTTACCAGACCCGCCAGCAGATGATCGGATCCGTTCCCCCCAGCCACTCACTCGGCTCCATAGTACGGCAGGGCGGAAATGACGTCAGAAGTCAGTCCTGCCCAACGGTCTTAAAGGGCCCTTTTTTTTTTTTGGGCTGTCATTTTTTTTTTTTTTTTTCATTTTACTGTGAATATGAGATTCAGATCTCATATTCACAGTAAAATGCAAAAAAAAAAAAAATGATCTCATATTTAAGAGGACCTGTCATGCTTTTTTCTATTACAAGGAATGTGTACATTTCTTGTAATAGGAATAAAAGTGATCAATTTTTTTAAAAAAAAAAGAACAGTGTAGAAATAAAAAGTAAAAAGGAAAATAAAAAATTTAAAACATTTTTAAAGCGCTCCGTCCCGCCGAGCTCGCGCGCAGAAGCGAACGCATACGTAAGTCCCTCCCACATATGAAAACGGTGTTCAAACCACACATGTGAGGTATCGCCGCGATCGTTAGAGCAAGAGCAATAATTCTAGCACTAGACCTCCTCTGTAACATAAAACTGCTAACCTGTAGAATTGTTTAAACGTCACCAATAGAGATTTTTTAGTTGCAAAGTTTGTCGCCATCCCGCGAGCGGAGGCAATTTTGAAGCGTGATATGTTGGGTATCATTTTACTCGGCGTAACATTATCTTTCACAATATGGAAAAAAATTTACTTAACTTTACTGTTTTCTTATTTTTTAAGTAAAAAAACTGAACTTATTCAAAAAAATGCACGCTTGGAAGACCGCTGCGCAAATACGGTGTGACATAAAGTTTTGCAATGACCGCCACGTTTTTCTCTAGGGTGTTAGAAAAAAATATATATAATGTTTGGGGGTTCTAAGTAATTTTATAGCAAAAATTCCTGTTTTTAACTCGTAACACCGAACCCAAAAAACAGGCTCGGTATGGAAGTGGTTAAGGATGTTCCAAACAGTTGATTTGGCCACACCTAATGTTTTTGCTGTCTCTCTGATGGGTTTGTTTTGTTTTTTCAGCCTAGTGATGGCTTGCTTCACTGATAGTGACAGCTCTTTGGATCTCATATTGAGAGTTGACAGCAACAGATTCCAAATGCAAATAACACACTTGAAATGAACTCTGGACCTTTTATCTGCTCCTTGTAAATGGTATAATGAGGGAATAACACACACCTGGCCATGGAACAGCTGAGCAGCCCATTGTCCCATTACTTTTGGTCCCTTCAAAAGTGGGAGGCACATATACAAACTGTTGTAATTCCTACACCGTTCACCTGATTTGGATGTAAATACCCTCAAATTAAAGGGGAAAGTCTGCAGTTAAAGCACATCTTGTTTGTTTCATTTCAAATCCATTGTGGTGGTGTATAGAGCCAAAAAGATTAGAATTGTGTTGATGTCCCAATATTTTTGGACCTGACTGTAGATGCGATATTCATTATTTTAGGTAATTTGTGAATGTTGGAAACATTCAAATTCGGTTTGTTTCATTCGTATAGATGCAGTATTCATTATTATCGGAAATTTGGGAATTCTGAAAAATTTGTTCACTAACAGGCAGATGAATTTGAAAGGAAATTCCAATACCTAACTAATTTAATAGTTTATAACTATTATTATAGTTTTTATAATTATTATTTATTAATAAAAAATATAAAATAAAAAAACTATAATAATGGTTAATAATTCATTATGTTTACTAACAGCCAAATTTGAAAGGAAATTCCTTTGCCTTTCAGTGTTTCCTGTCATTACCATATTTAGTTGGTAGAGAAACAAGGTTGTGTAGCACTGGGTTCCCTATTGTAGGTAGATGGCATTTGGTGTTGAAGCCTATAGTAGGCAGCTTTCTGGTATATAGTGGCCATAGCTAGACTCTATAGTTGGCCATACACGGGTCTTATTTTTTTCGTTCAACCAGTTAAATTAAAAAAACTGACACACTCAAGGTGGATGGAGGAATCCTATCCTCCTCACTGCACTATTGTATTCTGATAGTGTGGAGATTTCCCCTGATGCCAGGATATACACATGCAACCTATTGCCTATAGTGCTGATCAAGCAACTTTTATCTGACAGGCCGGGTGAACAAAAGTCGATCGGTAGACAAACTTCTGTTCAACTGCAGTAGCCACACATGGATTGAAATTTGACCAGTCCCTACCAGTGTTGCCAACCGCCAGTAAATTTACTGACAGTTTGTAAAAATCAGTGATTTTTACAACTGTCTATAAATATCAGGGTCTGATAATTTGTCATGCTGTGCTGACTTTTTAAGTGTAAACTGGGCAAACTACTTGCTATGGGTATTGTTAGGGTTTCCATGTTGTGTTTAAATATCAATTGTCTTAGTTTTTAATAGGAGTTCAGGTATTTTTCAGGTTGGCAGTAAAAAATGTGCTCCGCCAGTAAATTTTCCATGTTTTGCCAGTAAAAAACGCTGCGGGAGGTTGGCAACACTGGTCCCTACTGAATTGGTTGAATTTTGATCCATGTAAAGTACGGGCAGCTTTAAATAGCCATCCTTGTGCATCAGAGCATTTTTTTATATTTTTTATCCTTTTTTTTAAGTAATGATAGTAAAACTAAATCTTGTATTTTTTTTTTGTGTATTACAGCTCTGACCACAACGCCAATGATGACACTTATCTTTCTGTTAATAACCACAACATTGTTATAAACTGGATAAAGATCAACTATGGGGGACTTGGAAATCATAATTCATACAATATAGTTTATGTATGTAGTACAGTATCTATACTATTTTATTCATTTTCTCAATAGGCCTTCTTCATCAAATCATGTGAAGCAAAGACTGTCTAAATTGCTTCATAGCACCCATAAGATTCCAACATGTTCTTTATTTAAAGCGGAGTTCCACCCTATTAAAAGTCAGCAGCTACAAAAAGTGTAGCTGCTGACTTTTAATAATCGGACACTCACCTGTCCCAGGCTCCAAGGATTGCGGCCGCTCGGCGATTCGGTCTTCTCCCCCTCCTCCGTGCGGCGTCGGCATCACAAGTGTGGGCGGCCGGCTTTGGCTTCAAAGCCGGGAGTGCACTGCGCATGTGCAAGTCGTGCTGCGCTTTGTGAATGGCTGGTGTATCTTCTAGGACCTGTGACATGTCCCAGAAGATCGCGAGGAAGGGGGGGGGGTGAACTTCCTTCTGGCTCCGTGGCTCCAGGAGAGTGAGTGCAGCTTCCTCTCATGCCACCCCCCCCATACCCCCAAAAAAATGACATGCCAATTGTGGCATGTCAGGGGGGTCACCTTCCCTTAAAGCGGAAGTTTAACTCCACTTTAATAAATTTCTTATTTAAATGCATTTTAATACACACAAAAAGGGAAAATCATCAACAACCTACTTTAGATTGGTGGTAGTTACTGCAGTCTATATGATATTGTATAATGCATTAAAAGGATGGCAGACGCATTCATATAACTTTACCAACATAAACAAAGCTATAAATAACAATGGTGAGAATATAATAATTCCCAAGAATTGGAATAAAAAGGTAAATGTTCTGGAAAATGACATTTTTGACCAGGGGTGTAACTACAGGGGTTGCAATTGCAACCGGCCCCATACTCCAGGGGGCCCGTGCCCCCCCCCCGTACACCTGGTTAGGAGGAGTCAGGATTCCAATAGTCACACTTGCGACTGGGCCCTTGCATTTCACCACTGTGGGGAGACCCGAAGATGCAGAACTTGTGAAAGGGTCCCTCTGCGGGACAATAATAAAGGGCACCGCAAAGGGAGTAAAGGGCCCCAGGATCAGGGGAAGAGCCCTGGGCTTAAAGGGAAGGGCCCCTGGCCAGGGGTCTAGGGGGGGGCCTTCAAAATGTCTTGCACCGGGGGCCCTGAAGGTTCTAGTTATGCCTCTGCTTTTGACGCTTTTGAATACTTGAGACTTACATGTTTTAGCTGAACAATAGAGCCAGTTCTTATTTCAGGCCCTGGTAGAAAAGCCTAAGGCATGTGGTGGTTACAAATTACAGCAAGAGAAACGGAAGGAAGACAGAAAGGTTAATACAATAGAGATGTGATCTTTTACAGCTAATGCACAGATAAACATTTGTTTGCATTGTACTGCAATCGCATTTGTACTTTTAGTAATTAGAAAACTGTCAGCTAGAATCAGATACCTGAAGCCACCACTGAAATTTTACTATAGGCAGATTAGTCAAAGATGATATCTGATTGCTGGCTATAGGTCATTGCACTTCATACATCATCAATGTGCTTTACAATATCTTGTTAAAAAGGGTTTAAATATTATAAAAATCATATCAGGCAGTCTGTATATTACCTAGTCTCATTTCTCAGGGCCAGTTCACACCAGAATCAGTCCACATTCCTGTGTAATTCCTATGCGTTCCCCCTTGTGAGTCGCCAACCCATTCATTTGACTGCTTTTGGGAAGCCATTAACAATGTATTGGCACTCACAGCAATTCGCAAAGGCAGTGCGTCTTGAACACAGTGTGGGAAATGCACATGGAATGCGCCTCTCCTGCACCACGTTATGGTGTGAACTGGCCCTCAAAGTGAGTCTTATTAACCTCTTAGTATCTGTGGCTACAGCGCGGATCTAAAAGGCCGGGAGGCCATCAATAGACGTCCTCCCCTTTGGCTCATGCCAGGCACGCTCTCGCGTGAGCCTGCCCGCGGGTTGGGCGGACATGTCCGCCGGAGATCCGCAATCTGGTCACAGAGAGCCAGAACGGGGAACCGCCGATGTAAACACAGCAGTTTCCCGTTCTGTGAGGGGGGGGCATGACAGATCTACTGATCCCTGTAATCGGGATCAGTTAGATATGTTATGTCCCTGTTAGCCCCGCCCCCCCACAGTTAGGACACATACAGGGAACACATTTACCCCCTTCACTACCCCCTTAGTGTTAACCCCTTCACTGCCAATGACATTTATACAGTGATCAGTGTCTATTTTTAGATCTGATCGCTGCATACGTGTCATTGGTCCCAAAAACATGTCAAAAACGTCAGACAAGTCTGCCACAATATTGCAGTCCCGATAAAAATTGCAGATCGCCGCCATTACCAGTAAAAAAAAATAAAAAAATAAAAAATGCCATAAACCAATGTCCATAGTTTGTAGTCGCTATAACTTTTGCGCAACCCAATCAATATACGCCGATTGCGATTTTCTTTACCAAAAATATGTAGAAGAATATATTTCGGCCTAAACTGATGAATACATTTTTTTTTATTTTTGGATATTTATTATAGCAAAAAGTAAAAAAAAAATTTTTTTTTTTTTTCAAAATCGTCGCTCTTTGTTTATAGCGCAAAAATTAAAAACCGCAGAGGTGGTCAAATACCACCAAAAGAAAGCTCTATTTGTGGGAAAAAAAAGGACGCAAATTTTGTTTGGGTAAAATGTCGTACGACTGCGCAATTATCATTCAAAACACAACAGCGTTGAAAGCCGAAAATTGGTCTGGGCAGGAGGGGGGTTTAAGTGCCCAGTAAGCAAGTGGTGAAAAGTAACAAAGAATATATACAAAAGTAACAATGTTACATTGTATTTCTCTATCAGTCTGAATGGTGTTTTTTTAAGGCCCCTTTCATATGGAACGGATCTGTCCAAGTGGAATCGGCATGCTCAGCTCAACTCTGATCCCTGCTGAGCAGGCGGGTGAGAGGTCAGTGTCCACTCCGCTATGCAGCCCGACTATACGTTCGCTATCTGTTCAGCGGATCGGACTAGATGACAATTGGATGGAAAAAGTACAGTCTGGAGGAAAGAAGGGAGAGGGGAGACATGATTGAAACCTTTAAATACATCAAGGGGGTGAATAAAGTTCAGGAGGGCAGTCTTTTCAATATGAAACCAAAATCAAGAACACGGGGACATGACCTCAAACTAACTGGAGGGAAGTTCAAAACTATTCTTAGAAAGTATTATTTTACTGAAAGGGGGGTTGATGATTGGAATAAACTACCAACAGAGGTTGTGAGACAGTCAGCAGTAAATGGCTTCAAACATGCTTGGGATAAACATAAATCTATAGTCAGACAACAAGGTTAATGTAAAAAAAAAAAAAAAAAAAATTAAAAATAAATAAAAAGGGGCAGACTCGATGGACTACTCAGTCTTTTTCTGCCGTTACTTTTCTATGTTTCTATGAAACGGACATGCAGTCCACTTCCATCTGATGGCCCCATAGAGGACAGCAGACTGCATGTCCATTTCCATCCAATTGTCATCCCGTCCAATCCGCTGAACAGATGGAAAATGCATCGCCATTTGTCTATTCTTATCGGATTTTATCAGATCAGATGACCGGCGGGTGTCCGCTGACATCTACGGCCCCATAGAGAACAATGGGTAGTCCAATCGGGTCCACCTGGTCCACTGGTGTAAAAGATCTTTTTTTTGACAGCAATGCTGCTACATGGGGTTTTCCCAAGGGTCTTTGCTTTTAGAAAATATGTGTATAATTTAAGCTGGGGGCTTAACTAATCTTATACACAATATTTCCTCATCACAGCACTTGTTGCCAACAGACAAAGATTACATGTCATCAAAATGGAATAGTATATGGTACTAGTACGACCAGAATCAATCGTGTATGTATGGAAACACGCTGATATATAATTGTGATTGTAATCAGGGATTTGGGTATACACATGTATAAAAATGAAAAGTAAAAGTCCCAGAGGTGAGCTGCACACTTGAATGATTGAAATGAAAAAGTCTCTGGCTGACACTGCTGGTATGAACAAGGCTGACAATGAAGCCGGCTGGGGAACCCGACTGCTGAAACAGAAAGGAGTAATAGGGAGGAAGAGGCACCAAGCCACCAATAGTGTAGTACTGTTTATTGAACAATGGACATGTTTATGCCATCACAAAAGTCCAGAGTGACAGGCATTTATTCTCTCAGTATAAAGCTGCTCAGGACATTCCAGTCTGTGCTGAAGCTGCAGTGAAGACAGATCCGCCATGGGAAAGAATGCAGGGAACCGGGCTGCCGCTGGGGAACCACCACGGGGATGCAGAGCTGTTAATGTGGAGTTCCACCCAATAGTTGAACTTCCACTTATCTGTCTCCTCCCCCCCTCTGGTGCCACATTTGGCAACTTTCAGAGGGGATTGGGGAACGGGTACCTGTTTTTGACAGGTACCCATCCCCACCACCGGGAGACGGCGCCTCGGAAGTTTGGCCCCCTTCCCTCTTCCTCCACTGCTGAGCCAGTTAGAAAGCGCAGCACTTTCATGCATGCACAGTAGGGAACAGGCTGTGACCAGGAATGGCAACGGCAGCACCCGACAGCCGATCCGAAAATCGGTTGGGGTGCTAACATCGCAGGAACCATGGACAGGTAAGTATCCTAATATTAAAAGTCAGCAGCTATAGTATTTGTAGCTACTGACTTTTAATTTTTAGAGGGGGGGGGGGGGCAGAACACCTCTTTAAGGAGCTATCAGTCCCGGAAACAAAGTGGCCAATCAGGAACATGTTTCGCAGGCAGGGTCACACCTCCTTCATCAGTCTTGGTTAACTAATCTTTGGGGCCTAAAACTGAAAAAATGGCTTTGGTAGTAAAGTGGTTAAAGCCTAAGTGTAACTAAAATAAAAAACAGAAAAATCAACACAAGGAACATAATTTGCAGTTGGTAGGATGTGTCCTTTACGCTAATTCCTCTTCTGTTAGTAGAAGTGTTCTGGTGTAGCGGGAGTTAACACAACTAAGGGGCTGTCACAGGAACCCAAATACTACATGCGTATGTTCAGCAAGCGAGTAGTGTCAATCTGGTGCCACCACCAATCCCTGAAGGTAATACCAATTAAAGAACCGCTATGGGTGGGACTTTCAAGGTGGGGGAACCAAAGAGCATCAAAAACACATCTACATATGTATCAAATCCACATTTATTTTCACAAGTATAAAATTACAAAAATGTTGTAAAAATGACAAATAAACCAATTAGTGTATAAAATGATTCTGTTAAAATATTGGATTGTTCAAATGCAGCCGGCTTGCACACATCTGCGTGTAGGTTCCTTAACATCATTCTGCCATCCTACGAAAGAGGAACAAAGTCTGACGCATTTCAGTTTCAAGCCTTTCGTCAGGGGCGTGTAGCAGAATGCAATTTATATATCTTAAGGAACCTACACGCAAATACTATATGCCTACCATGTTTTAGAATAGAGGGCAAGCAGATGCTTAATAGCTCTACCACCTACCATGGGCATCTGCAGGCAGGGGCAAGGGAGGTCAAGTGCTTCCCCCCCCCCCCCCGAATCAGCAAGGTGTCCACATATAGGGAGGAAGGTGCAGGAAAGTAACGTGTTTGTTCAAACGTGATAAGAAAATGTTCACTCCACTGGAGCTCAGCCTTATTTATTGTGGGGCTGACACCTGGATCTCCATCCCCCGCTGTCACAGGCTGCCCTATTATTCTTATCTTCTGTTATCAGCAAACTGCTTTGGAATGTCTCCAATTGCCTGACTGTGTATCACCTTACACTGTCATCCCAGCAGGACATAAGGCTGAACTTTCTGTTATCATGTGAAGAGATTTAACACTTTACATCCCGGCATGCTTTTGCTTGGCTACTCTTAAGGCTCCTTCACATGTGTGGAAGTGACTGTTGCTCCTCTGAAAAGATACATGCTTGGATCGCTTTTCAGAGCTGTTTGAGAGGTGGTGAGGAGGCAATATGTTGCCTCCTCACCACCTGATTTAACTCAATAATTGCCATACGGTGGTCCATTGAACTACATTATTCTTATTCACAGCACCACCCACTGAAAGCAACATGCTGTTTAACCAGTTCTATAAGTGCTGCCAATCAGTGCCACCTATTAGTGCTCCTCAGTGTCCCCTGTTAGTGCCCATCAGTGCCACCTATCAGTGACCACCAGTGCCACCTCATTAGTGCAGCCTATCAGTGCCCATCAGTGCTGCCTATCAGTGACCATCAGTGCCACCTCATCAGTAGAGTTGAGCGAACTTCTAGAAGTCCGGGTTCTGCTGGTTCGGCAGAACTTCGGGACAAAGTCCGGGTTCGGGTCCGGACAGAACCCGAACTTTGTCCCGGACCCCGAACCCCATTGAAATCAATGGAGACCCGGACATTTAGGTACAAAAAGTGCTGTAAAATAGTCCTGGAAGGTCCTAGAGGTCTGCAAAAGGAAGGAAATGTGGGTAAGGGTGGGACAAGTGACCTACAAAGAAATGGGGACAGGGAAATAACTTTAAATATTTTTAAAAAAATAAAAACATAAAAAAAGCAAAAATGGAGATCATCTTCAAAATGGGTCTGAAAAGTATTAATTAACATTAGAGGCCATAGAACTGTTCTAAAATCATCTTCAAACTGTGTCAAAAAAGTATAAATAAGCCGGGAGTACCCATATCACTGTTCTGCAAAATGTGTGTATCACTTTAAAGCAAACCGGAAATCATTCCACATCTTTTATTCACACTTCTTTTTAAAAT
>BLSH010355817.1:10740-25553 GCA_018402905.1 Glandirana rugosa | reverse complement strand
TAAGTTTTCATCTGTCTCGATATTCCCACCTAATACCAATGATATTTTTCCCAAATATCGAGTCACTAAGCAACTCCGGCCCAAAAAGTCACCGGAACTCCCTCATCTAGGTTGCACAAAGTGCATCATTATACTAGAATAGTATAAGAGGGGGAGATCCCAAAAGATTCTGGGAAAGGTTACGTCGTTTTGCCTGGTGAAGACACGACAACAACACCATATTCGGGTCTACAGAGGGATAACCACAACTATCATACAAAAATGGGGCATTCTATATAGGCAAGACGAAACGCCAATTTTGGCGACGTATCAAAGACCATATTTATTATGGCAACAAAAACATACTATCAACACCAATAGGGAGACATCTGGGCTTATACCACAACAACAGCACAGAAGTGGTCCGTTTTGCTGCATTGGAAAGGGTCTTAGAAAACCCTAGAGGGGGAGAATATGATAAGATCATATTACTACGTGAAACACGTTGGATCTACTCCCTCAAGGCCACTGAAAAACCCGGCCTCAACGAATCACTGAGCTATAAACCCTTTTTATAGTAACCATAATCCACCCTTATAGCTCTGTCTACTTTTGAATTTCAATTTTAATTTTATTTCTGCTTTTGTTTTTTGTTTTGTGTTGCCTTTTGTTTCTTGCCTTTCATTGATTTGTTTTGTTTTGCTCGTCCAGTACACGGGAAATATTAACCTTCTCTGTCGGTTTACCTATTTTCCTCTCTTGTCACGTTTTTGGGGTTGTGTTCGATATGTACAAAGAGAGATCACACAAATACTGATCTTTCACTATTGTCCTATCTTATACTGTTACTCTTTGCTTGCTCATACATTTAACATGTTATACAGAACTTGTCTCATCAGCTAATTTTCTCAAATGACTGGCAGAAAAAGGTACAACTAGATTTTGCCAGTAGGCTGGAATAGAGAACTAAACATGTAAATAATTATAATAATCATGGCTGCTTTTTAGGAATTTTAAGGGTGTCGCCACATCAGCCTTTTCTTTGTTTAAACTGAATCCTAGAATTACTAAAAACGAACAATTTCAACTAGGATTGTATTTTTGCAACATAATTAAACATTTCCCTTGGTCTTATATATATCACCCACATTTAAACATTACATTTAACAGTATATTCCTTATTTCTTAAATGTTCAGAACTTTCCTGCTTTACAGACAGGCACAATCTTTTAAGGGGGGTTACAATGCCTGTCGCTTTATCTGTTTCCTCTATTTACACAGACACACACATGTAAGGGGAGGGGGGAATTCCTGCAGACTGTAGGCATTTCTCACTAAAACTTACAAAGACTTTCTAACAAAAGCTTCTATCTTTCTCATATGCTATTTTATCAGTTCCAGTACCTACAATATAACCATTCTGTATTTCTCACTTAACCTTTTCAATGTTAAACTCACATAAACGCACAAACATAATTGACAAAACTTATTTTACAGCTCATACTAAGCATTACCTATCTATCTTGAATTAGGTAACCTTGTCATTTTATATAAACAATACAAACAAGTACCATGTCCATTAGTTAGCTTCAAACAATTCGGACATACACATAACAATCCATTTATAAACAAGTCTCATTGCTCTGAAATTTCTTCAATTCAGAGACCAATGCTGTTTAGTATTGCAAATTAAGGCATCCTGAAGATACAACAGTTTCATTTGTATATCAGTCTCTCGCCCAATTTATCAAACAACAACAAAATCGCAAGCCGGTGTCCAGTTAACACCTAAACAAAAATCTGCTTGCACCTGATCACCTAAAGGCACCTCAAGTAAGCCAGCTAAGTATCTGATACATTTCCTACGCTTTCTGAATGTACTGTGCACAATACAAGTACACAACATTAAAACCAGCACAAACAGTCTAGCACAATTCTGCATCATTTTTGTATCTCCTGTTTGCACAAATATCGACCCCACTTACTCCTGGTACCAAATCTCTTATCACGTTTTTTGGGATTATGTTCGATATGTGCAAAGAGAGATCACGCAAATACTTAAAAATATAACATTTATTACGAGTAATGACAGATACAGATAAAGAAAATATCAAGAATACTTAACTAAAGGTGCTTGTTTCCCGCCATGGGTCCCTTTCATGGCATAGGTGACCAGGACCATACACATGCCTCATGGCTGTTCTTGGTGAGACTGACTCATATAGGTTTTTGCTGTGGTAATATAGAACTTGTATAAGGGAAAAGCCCACCCCCCAGCCAACACCCTGTAAGCAACAATATGACCTTTGCATTCCTGAGGAGAAGGGGCTAGCTTGACCATATAAGGCAGTTCAAATGCCAATAAGTTAAGTAATGCAAGGTAACCAGGATATTAGATATTTGTGAGGCCAACCTTAATGAGGAATATGAAATATGCAATTTCCCCAACAATGACACCCCAGAAACGTGCCCTCCTGATCCTTCAATACCATGCCTTTCTGGAACTTCAGCCCTCCTAATCCCCCCAATACCATAACCTCCTGTCCCCCCCCAGTGCCATGTCCTCTTGGCACTCCAGCCATCCTGACCCCCAGTACTGTGCCCCCCTGACCCCAGCCCTACATACTAATGACCTCTTTGCACTGCCCTATATGCTACTGACCTCTGTACGCTGCCCTACATCCTACTGACCTCTGTATGCTACCCTACATCCTACTGACCTCTGTATGCTGCCCTACATCCTACTGACCTATTTATGCCGCCCTACAACCGATTGATCTCTGTACACTGCCCTACATCCTACTGACCTCTGTACACTGCCCTACATCTGACTGACCTCTGCACACTACCCTACATCCTACTGATGTCTGTACACTGCCCTACATCCTACTGACCTCTGTACACTGCCCTACATCCTACTGACCTCTGTACACTGCCCTACATACTACTGACCTCTGTACACTGCTCTACATACTTCTGACCCCTGTACACTGCCCAACATACTACTGGCCTCTGTACTCTGCCCTACATACTACTGACCCCTGTACACTGCCCTACATACTACTGACCTCTGTACACTGCCCTACATAATACTGACCCCTGTACACTGCCCAACATACTACTGATGTCTGTATACTTCCCTACATACAACTGACCTCTGTACATTGCTCTACCCACTACTGATCTCTGTATGCCGCCCTACATACTACTGATCTCTGCACACTGCCTTACATATTACTAACCTCTGTAAACTGCCCTACATCCTACTTACTGTACCTCTGTGCACTGCTCTACATACTACTGGCCTCTGTACACTGCCCTACATACTATTGACCCCTGTATGCTGCCCTACATATTACTGACCTCTGTATGCTGTCCTACACACTACTGACCACTATACACTGTCCTAAATACTACTGAGCCCTGGATGTTGCCCTACGTATTACTGACCTCTGTACACTACCCTACATACTACTGACCTCTGTACACTGCCCTACATACTACTGACCTCTGTACACTGCCCAACATACTACTGACCTGTGTACACTGTCCTAAATAATACTGAGCCCTGGATGCTATCCTTATACTGGTCAGAAATCTAAACAGATAGCCAGGCCTGAAACTAATCAAGAAAATTAGCCTGCAGCACCAGATGTTCTGCCTTCATGATGGACTCTGGCATCAGACTTGTGGGGGTGACCAATTACTCCCCAGGCATGAAAAAAAATGTGAATGAAAGTGAATGGCGAGTTTCTCACTGAAGCTAACTTTTAAGGTAGGCTAAGTTTATATTTTTACAGTGACATTAGTTTTAGTAGTTTTTTCAAGGTTTTCTTCATGCTGCCTTTCATACGTGGGAGCCAATCCAGGAGGCGGGACTTATGTGAAGATGGGCACTCGGCGATTCAAATTAAAGCTGACAGCTGTGTGATGATCCAGCCAGCTCTCCTCTTCCTCTCCTCTCTGATCCCCGGCATAGGTGAGGGCGATGTGAGCACTGTTGAGGCTGCATTCCTGGGCACTGGTAAAGCTGCATTCCTGAGCACAAGTGAGGCTGAGATGTGGGCACAAGTGAGGCTGCATTCCTGGGCACAGGTGAGGCTGCATTCCTTTCTTCTTTTGTATCTTTCTCTTTGGTAGCTTAGTATTTTGTTAATTGTTGCCCTTACTTTCCCCTGTTTGATGCAGTCTGTAGTTTATAGTAATCCATAGTTTCTGTGTCTCTTCCTAAATTATTATTATTTTTTCTTTCAATAAGCATCCCCCATACTAGAAGTGATTTTTTTAAGTTAGTTCTATGCAAACAGAGAGATTGATAGGCCATTATCAAAATAAGAACTGAATGTTCCTTTGAAGATTAAAATTAGAGGCGGTGATCAGCTGTGGCGGGGACGCCATGATAAGGAGCAGTCGGCGAACCTGCCCCAACGTCTAGACGAAGCTACGTGATCTCAAAGCGAAACACGTTGACATCATCAGTATCACGTGATGCCATGTATAACATGTCCCGAACGGGAGCCAGCAATAGCTAGGGCCGATGAAGTGGCGGTGGAGATGGGGGTAATCTAGGCAACGCTTACAAGCCTTAATCCACTCACATTGCCAAGTATACGGAGGACCGGTTGTCTATGCGCGGGACTTCAGTAGTGTAATGTACCCATACCAGCTGCCTTGCATTGTCTGTCATTCTTGAGACCCACAGCATGCATAGATGAGACAATCATTTGCACCAATTGTGTCACGTTTGATCTGTCATCCGATTATTCACCCTGTATGTATGGCAGCATAGCCAACCGGTGGTATCTTTTCAAGCAGTGGATCAGTGACAGTATGTGTTTTAATGGTGGTATCCTCTCCATAACAACTATCTATCCATATATGCACTTATGATAACAGATACCCTGAAGATTCAGTGCTTATGGATATCATATATTCCATTACTTGAAAAAAGGAACCTATACCTAATTATGTGGGTGTTGTTCTAGTGAACTATCAGCAGTGTGGATATACAGCACTTACGGACTCCTGTAGATAGACTGTTCAAAAGAATTGATTTATGCCTTTTTTTGCCACTACATCAGCGACTAGGATATCCCACCCTTGCCTTCTCCACCACCCCCTCCCCCTTCCTCTTCATCCCCATCCTCCATTGGCTTGAGCCCCCAAGGACTTCTGTATGGGTGGTTGCACCATTTTATACCTTTTGATACTTTTATATGGGATGTTTCCGTGGTGTAACCTCTCATACATGAATTATCTGGTGTCTGGACGATTGTTTGTCATTTATGTTATGTGTATTCTGTCACAGTTTTTGTTTTTCAGTTGTTAATTGTTTTTTGTCTCAGTTGGCAATTGTGTATTGTTACTTTTGCAGAGTATCAATCCATGCACACCTAGTCTGGTATTCTCTTAATTCAAATCTCTTTTTAGAGAGTGATCCATGTGATCTTTTTGATTACCAATAAAATATTATTATTAACCCTTACATTGTGGTATGTGACACTCCTGTGGCCATCTTTCTCTCCACGACTGGTGGTGGAGTTGCTTCTTTTTGGTGTATATGCATTTCTGGGCACAGGTGAGGCTGCATTGGATTGGCACTGGTGAGGCTGAGATGTGGGCACAGGTGATGCTGACATGTGGGCACAGGTGAGGCTGACATGTGGGCACAGGTGAGGCTGCATTCTTGGGCAGAGATGAGGTTGCATTCCTGGGCACAGGTGAGGCTGCATTCCTGGGCACTGGTGAGGCTGTATTGCTGGGCACTGGTGAGGCTGTATTGCTGGGCACTGGTGAGGCTGCATAGATGGGCACAGCTGAGCCCTGCATTCTTTGTGTAGCACACTCCTGAGCCCTGCATTCTTTATGTAGCGCACTCCTGTGCCCTGGGGCTCTCTGGGGACCCTGATGTAAGAGGAAGGCTCTCGGGGGACCCTGATGTAAGGGGGACTCTCTGGGGACCCTGATGTAATGAGGGGGGCTCTGGGAACCTTGATGTAAGTAGGGAGGCTCTCTGGGGATCCTGTTGTGAGGGGGGCTCTCTGGGGACCCTGATGTAATGAGGTGGACTCTGGAAATCCTGATGTAAGTGGGAGGGCTCTCTGGGGACCCTGATGTAAGGGGGATCCGCACAGTTACAGATACAAAGTAAGTACCTCCACAGACCGGGGTGTATAATGCCATCATCCCTTGTTTTACCATCACATTACCCCTTCTTATTTGGGATTTTTAAGGCAATTGGAACCAAATCGTTTCTTTAAAATATACATTTATTGAAAAATTTATATTTCAAGCATAGAATAAAGACAGCCAATATGACATAAAATCAATCAGTTTGTGTTTACAATGAAGCATATGTCCATATGTGCATTATAGGAGATGATATCACCCGTCCTGGGCGGCCATGTAGCTTCTAAAATGACCATCCATAGGGGCAGGGTGACTTCCTATGCGTTTCGGAATGAATTTTAAATATTCCTTCTTCAGGGAACAGATATCACCTTCTCTGTAGAGATAGATAATGTACAAACTAATACCTTCTATGTAAATCTTTCAAAGTAGTTGATATACATTCTGAAATTTAACACACTTACATTCCAGCACAATGTTGTTTCTCCAGAGATCCTATGTCCGGGAGTCGCATACCCCGCTAGAGGTCCCTTTCCCCTTACGTCAGGATGAGAAGGCAAAAGTTGCCAACAGCCGGTGCATACGGTGTGTGTCCCCAAGGATTTCTGGATAAAATATATTATGTATCAAACGAATGACAATTTACAAGCAAATTCCCTAAATTGGAGCTATATTAAACTCCAATCGAGTATTAGGGGGTTCACTTACTGTTTCATAGAAATATTGTACCATGGGAGGGGATTTGATCCAAAAGAAAACCGCGCAATAAGTTCCCAGGTGAAATTTCCGATGGGACAGGTGCTCGCCCCTTCAAAGGGTCCGCTCCCCTCAATAGGATCTTCAAAAAGTTTCCCTTCAGCCTCACACTGGATCGGCTGATTCGAAAATGGCGCCGGCTACCATCCCCGGCGTCTTTATAGGACTGCGCATGCGCCGGCGCATCACAGGAAATGCGTCATCGCGTGTTTATGTCATATCCTGTTTTCCCGAGCGTACGTTCAGGGAAAGGATAGACAATAGTCCCAGACTTGTAACCGACAGCGCAACATAGGACAACGCCATCTATTGGAGAGAAGCAATTTCCCTTCTATATTGGGCTGTCTGATAGAGCCCCAGGGCGGCATTTAAGCCATACCACAGGGGCCCTTCTTGCGCTGGATGTAAGGAGGACCAAAGAGGCAGCTCATGACTCCCAATAAACCCCATGGAGAACCCAACATTGTGCTTTACAAAAGTTGTCTACCAAATTTCACAGATTAACATCTTCAACAAAAAGAAAAAAAGGAGGAACAAAAATTATCTTGTCAAAAGACAACATTACGTCTAATATCACAGCATTAGATCAATTAACTTAAGAAAACTTTTCCAGGTAGGGAGTGACATATCTTGGACTGGGACAGGGATCGGAACGGGGGACCCCGGACCAGGAAAGATGTGAAAATCAGCCCAGGAGACCATCCTGTATGAAGCAAATCAGACCAAAATCTATGACTGGCTGTATGGCCGAACTTTGGACCAGAATGGAGGATATCCTGCATACGGCCAATCAGACCAAGATCTATGAGCATAGGAAACAGAATGGAAGAGGAAAAAGAAGAGAGGAGAGGGACATGGGAGAAATGGGGGAGATGGGAGAAAGGGGTGCAGAGGCCAGAGGAGAATCTCAGCCTATTTGTTAATCTCATTTAGCTCTAATCCGTTTTGCCGGAGCTGAAGCCCTCTAAAAAGGGCCTAAAACTCTCAGCTTCATTGAGGCCTGGGGGGGTGGTGGCCCTAAGACGTCTAATCCAGCGCATTTCCTGCTGGAGAAGAGTCTTGTTCCAGTCACCCCCCCTCTGCGGTACATGTATTCTGTCCAGGGCTGTAAATAAAATTCTTGGCATGTGGTATTTGTGGACCTTAGCTACATGTCTCCCTAGCGGGAGATATAGGTTTCCAATTTTCCAATCCAAGTTGCGCTGTCGGTTACAAGTCTGGGACTATTGTCTATCCTTTCCCTGAACGTACGCTCGGGAAAACAGGATATGACATAAACACGCGATGACGCATTTCCTGTGATGCGCCGGCGCATGCGCAGTCCTATAAAGACGCCGGGGATGGTAGCCGGCGCCATTTTCGAATCAGCCGATCCAGTGTGAGGCCGAAGGGAAACTTTTTGAAGATCCTATTGAGGGGAGCGGACCCTTTGAAGGGGCGAGCACCTGTCCCATCGGAAATTTCACCTGGGAACTTGGTGCGCGGTTTTCTTTTGGATCAAATCCCCTCCCATGGTACAATATCTCTATGAAACAGTAAGTGAACCCCCTAATACTTGATTGGAGTTTAATATAGCTCCAATTTAGGGAATTTTCTTGTAAATTGTCATTCGTTTGATACATAATATATTTTATCCAGAAATCCTTGGGGACACACACCGTATGCACCGGCTGTTGGCAACTTTTGCCTTCTCATCCTGACATAAGGGGAAAGGGACCTCTAGCGGGGTATGCGACTCCCGGACATAGGATCTCTGGAGAAACAACATTGTGCTGGAATGTAAGTGTGTTAAATTTCAGAATGTATATCAACTACTTTGAAAGATTTACATAGAAGGTATTAGTTTGTACATTATCTATCTCTACAGAGAAGGTGATATCTGTTCCCTGAAGAAGGAATATTTAAAATTCATTCTGAAACGCGTAGGAAGTCACCCTGCCCCTATGGATGGTCATTTTAGAAGCTACAAGGCCGCCCCGGACGGGTGATATAATCTCCTATAATGCACATATGGACATATGCTTCATTGTAAACACAAACTGATTGATTTTATGTCATATTGGCTGTCTTTATTCTATGCTTGAAATATCAATTTTTCAATAAATGTATATTTTAAAGAAACGATTTGGTTCCAATTGCCTTAAAAATCCCAAATAAGAAGGGGTAATGTGATGGTCCGCACAGTTACAGTATCTCACAAAAGTGAGTACACCCCCTCACATTATTGTAAATATTTTGTTATATCTTTTCATGTGGCAACACTGAAGAAATTACACTTTGCTACAATGTAAAGTAGTAAGTGTACAGCTTGTATAACATTGTAAATTTGCTGTCCCCTCAAAATAACTCAACACACAGCCATTAATGCCTAAACCGCTGGCAACAAAAGTGAGTACACCCCTAAGTGAAAATGTCCAAATTGGGCCCAAAGTGTCAATATTTTGTATGACCACCATTATTTTCCATCACTGCCTTAACCCTCTTGGGCATGGAGTTCACCAGAGCTTCACAGGTTGTCACTGGTGTCCTCTTCCACTACTCTGTGATGACATCACGGAGCTGGTGGATGTTAGAGACCTTGCACTCCTCCATCTTCCATTTGAGGATGCCCCACAGATGCTCAATAGGGTTTAGGTCTGGAGACATGCTTGGCCAATCCATCACCTTTACCCTCAGCTTCTTTAGCAAGGCAGTAGTCGTCTTGGAGGTGTGTTTGAGGTCGTTATCATGTTGGAATACTGCCCTGCGGCCCAGTCTCTAAAGGGAGGGGATCATGCTCTGCTTCAGTATGTTACAGTACATGTTGGCATTCATGGTTCCCTCCATGAACTGTAGCTCCTCAGTGTCGGCAGCACTCATGCAGCTCCAGGCAGGACAGCAATCAGAAATTTAGGGGCGCCTTACAGGCTTCAGGCCTGGGCCCCCCTGGGGCCTGACCACCAACATTCCCCAGGGCCTGTCCACTGTCCATCCCACTGAGTTCTTCGGTGAACCCATGTCATCCAACCTTCTCCACAATATATCCCCACCTCCGCCTGGTATCATCCAACCCTTTCCACAATATATCCCCATCCTCAGCCCAGCATCATCCATCCCTGGCCACAATATATCCCCTTCCTCCACCCGCCATCATCCAAACCACTCCACAATATATCCCCACCTCCGCCCATGCCCTGCATCATCCAACCCTCTACCCAATATATTTCCATCCTCCACCCAGCATCATGCATCCCTCTCCACAATATATCACCATCCTCCACCTGGCATCATCCAACCCTCTCCACAATATATCCCCACCTCCGCCCGGCATCATTCATCCCTCACCACAATATATCCCCACCTCCGCCTGCGCTCAGCATCATCGAACCCTCTCCAAAATATATCCCCACCTTCGCCTAGCACCATAGAACCCTCAAGACAATATATCCCCATCCTCCGCCCGGCATCATCCAATCCTCTCCAGGATTCTGGGGGGAGGTGTGGCTATATTGTTTGTGGAGAGAAATGGATCCAGAATGATGCTGGGCATGGATGGATGGGAATACATTGTGGAGAGGGATGGGGTTGACTCTGGGTAGGGATGAGAGTTACATTATGTAACTCTCATCTACACCCAGAGTCATCCTCATCCCTCTCTACAATGCAACTTAAACAGTGCAGGTGCAGCCAAATTTCCAGCACAGAGGGCACAGTCAGTCAGCTCAGCAATACACAACAATACAAATTTGTCAATACACAACAACAATACATTGTGCATTGACAATGTATTCTTGTATATTGACAATCTATTGTTGTGTATTGATACAAAATATGCATTATTAATACTCAATTAGGCTAATTAGCAGCAATATCTGAGGCACAGTCACTTACCCGCTGCTCTCTCTCTTTTTTGCATGCACCTGAGCAGGCACTTTCAAACCTAACAAATTAACCAATTAAATAAGAGATTGACCCCCTTGGTGGGACTTTATAGGCAGCAATATCACACACTGAAGTCAGATATGCCAAAAAATAATAATTTTATTCTAAAAAAGGGATGCCCAATTTGGCACACCTTGAGTAGCATATATTGGGATCATATGGTCAAGCAAATACGTTACATGATATATCACAAATATATATACATAGCTTTTATATCAAAAAGAGCTTTCCGTTGTCCAACCGGGGAGATGGTGATTGGTATCCCAGTGTCCAACGTTAATGTTTCGGGTCCTTGATAGACCCTTCCTCAGGGAAAATGTTCAACGGAATCGCTTTTGTTTTGTAGTGAAACGATTAAATATATTGTTTTTTGATCCATTTCTGATAGCAAAAAATAGAAAAAACATAGTGGGAGTATTGCAATCTACACATGAATGTAGAAGGAAGGGAAAGGTAAGGATAGGAAAAGAGGGAAGGGGAACAAAGGGGAAGAAAAAGAAAGGGAAGGGGGGGGGGGGAAGGGGGGAGGAATGGATGGAGATTGGAAAAGGGAAGGGGGGGGAGGGGGAAGAGGGAGAGATGAGGACGGAGAGGTTTAGGAGACCCAAGAAGAAAAGTCCATATCACACTTTACAATTTAAGTATGCTAATATTTTTGCAGTTTATATTCCATGTACCCCAAAGGGGGGCATATATAACATAAGTAACTAAGTTACATAACAGAGATTATGGAAGTGGGGGTTAACTCACCAACACCCTGCGTCCAATTTTTATCAGACAATGTGTCATATATTGTTAGGTCAACTAAGTTGTTCCTTGTGGGTCTGAAGGAAAGGTACTTATGTTGTTTTCATCTGAGGCTTCGCCTGTTGGAAGCATTTCAAAAGGAATTAATAAAAAAAAAAAAAAAAGTGGATATACAGCAAGAGCTGTAAAAAAAATAAAAAAATAAAAATAAAAAAGGGATGAGGATATGGGGTTCGTTTGAATGGTCAGGGTCTCACCTACCTGTCTTGTCTCAGATAATGCATAGTGCGCCCTTATATCTTAAATGAATTAAACGTTTGATCATCTGTTTAAATCAGGTTTTGTTTATGTTATGTTGATAGGGTGGTCGGGGGGATCTACCATCGACCACCTATATACCTGAGGAGGATCCGTCCGTCCCGGGTCTATAAAGATTAAAGGTGTCTAATTTAATTTAATGTATTTTATAGGAGCATCATATCTCAAATGAGAAAATGTTAAAAGGTAACAATAGTCTGTCTCTCTGCCATAGGGGTGCCAGTCTAAAAACCATGCATCCCATATGTTCCATCAGCCAGAGTATCTAGTCAGTAGGATCATGCTTCATTCTTTGGGGCAATGCAATCGCTTATAATATGTGTGCCACTTACCTTTTAACCCAACGTCTGTTGTCTTGGCGCTTTGCAGTGTGTTAGTGGCAGTCCTGGGCTTAAATAGCATCTATTGTGCAACCTCATGGTGTTTTTCCCGCCTTGGGTGCACAGGAATGACATCATTGACCCGGAAGATAAAATGTTGGTTTGTGATAGGGTGAGGGGATACACCATCATGAGTAATCTGAAGGTGATCCTCTCCATTGCGTCTTATCACTAGATTGCCTCATCTATTATGAGAGGGACCCCTAGTGGGGAAACGAGACTATTACATGATCCATGTTGTTACTGATACTAAGGGTATATGCACATATTTGGATGTATTTTAGACCCTCGTTATCCCCCTAAAGGTGGAAAAAAAATAAAAAAGGGAAGGATGGGGAAAGGAAAAGAGAGGGAGGAGGGGAGAAGAAGAAAAAAAAAAAAAAAGTGGATATACAGCAAGAGCATTGCACTTGCACCTTTTGATTTAATTTTGGCAAATAGATGTATTTGTCTCTCTGTAATAATAAACACTATGTACTGTTTTGTTTATCGCATCTTGTTGGTAGCCACCCCCACTTTCACATTAATATGTTACAATATCTCTTGCAGGTATATCTTTATTATCTGAGGACATTCATTCTGTTACCATATGTCGTAGGACCCTAGTGAACCAGTTCCTACATATTATTGATCTTAATAGGTTCATAAAGGTAGGATGGACAAAGGCATAAGTCATCACATTTTTTTCACATTTTTAACCATGTCCTTCCCATATTCCAGAAGTGTATCCTTCCAAGAATGGTCTAAAACTAATAGAACTATTTAAACCAGGTGGTGTGGTGGCTTTTAAAGCCACCTGCCACCTCGTTTCCCTTTGTAGGAGGGTTTTGTCCCAGTCTCCCCCTCTATTACTGGGGTGTATGCGTTCGAGTATTGTGAAATTGATATTGGGAAAGATTTTTTTATGTACATCTCTGACATGTCTGCCTAGAGGTAAGTCTGGGTTACTAGTTTTCATGCTCGTTATGTGTCTAGATGCCCTTTTGTGAAACTCTTGTGTAGTTTTACCTATATAGAATCCCCCACAACTGCAGGTTAGGAGATATATTACTCCTATTGTTTTGCAGTTAGCAAAGTGCTTCCAACAGGCGAAGCCTCAGATGGAAATAACATAAGTACCTTTCCTTCAGACCCACAAGGAACAACTTAGTTGACCTAACAATATATGACACATTGTCTGATAAAAATTGGACGCAGGGTGTTGGTGAGTTAACCCCCACTTCCATAATCTCTGTTATGTAACTTAGTCACTTATGTTATATATGCCCCCCTTTGGGGTACATGGAATATAAACTGCAAAAATATTAGCATACTTAAATTGTAAAGTGTGATATGGACTTTTCTTCTTGGGTCTCCTAAACCTCTCCGTCCTCATCTCTCCCCCTTCCCCCCCCTTCCCTTTTCCAATCTCCATCCATTCCTCCCCCCCTTCCCTTTCTTTTTCTTCCCCTTTGTTCCCCTTCCCTCTTTTCCTATCCTTACCTTTCCCTTCCTTCTACATTCATGTGTAGATTGCAATACTCCCACTATGTTTTTTCTATTTTTTGTTATCAGAAACGGATCAAAAAACAATATATTTAATCGTTTCACTACAAAACAAAAGCGATTCCGTTGAACATTTTCCCTGAGGAAGGGTCTATCAAGGACCCGAAACGTTAACGTTGGACACTGGGATACTAATCACCATCTCCCCGGTTGGACAACGGAAAGCTCTTTTTGATATAAAAGCTATGTAGGACTTCCGGTTCCGGCGCTCCATGGACTAGTCGCGCGACATAGCAGCTCCCGCGGAGAAGCCTAAAATCAGCCATAAAAATCCGGCATAAATCCCCGTACACCGGCCTCTACGATCCGGAGACAGCAGGGACTGCGTCATGGAGAGATATCTGGATAAGGGACCGCTCCGCCAAGCACAATTCGCCAGACCGCCAGAGAGTGCTGAGCAGGCCGCTCCGCCTGACATGGCGGCGGCGACACGTGCGGGAGACAACGTTCTGTCTGGTACCCTCGGCCAGGACGATCGTTCCACGGAGCTAATCGCCCAAGCAGTGGCAGCTATTCTCTCTCCCATGATCACAGCATCAGTGGAGAAGGCGGTGCAGGATGGCATGGCTCAGATCCACAAGGATCTTAAAGCCCACGCGGGTAGGCTGCAAGAGGCAGAGCAGCGTATAGCACATCTGGAGGAAGAAATCTACCAGACACAGGAGTCGGATGTCGCACAAGACAAACAGATCGCTCTCATCATAGAGAAGCTTGAAGATCTCGAAAATCGCTCCAGGAGGAGCAACCTTCGTTTTATTGGGGCTCCAGAATCCCTGCCAACAAGTGCCCTCATCAATTTCTGCTCTGTAAAGATCCCTGAAGCCCTGGGTCTGAAGGGACCGTTCCATGTGGAAAGAGCGCACAGACTCGGTGCTCCTTCATCCAGCCGCCCTGGCCCAAGACCGATCATCGCCAAATATCTGAATTACGCAAATAAACAAGCCATCTTGCAGAAATTCAGACAGTCAAAATCACTGACGAAGTCTGGGTCCCGAAGTCCCTAGAAATGTCTCGTCTTTAACTACTCCCGTGAACAAC
>BLSH010355785.1:400451-411629 GCA_018402905.1 Glandirana rugosa | reverse complement strand
TCAACCTCTGCAGCAATGCTGGCAGCACTCATACGTCTATTTTCCAAAGACAATCTCTGGATATGACGCTGAGCACATGCACTCAACTTCTTTGGTCGACCATGGCAAGACCTGTACTGAGTGGAACCTGTCCTGTTAAACCGCTGTATGGTCTTGGCCACCATGCTGCAGCTCAGTTTCAGGGTCTTGCCAATCTTCTTATAGCCTAGGCCATCTTTATGTAGAGCAACTTTTTTTTTTTTCAGATCCTAAGAGAGTTCTTTGCCATGAGGTGCCATGTTGAACTTCCAGTGACCAGTATGAGAGAGTGAGAGCGATAACAACAAATTTAACACACCTGCTCCCCATTCCCACCTGAGACCATGTAACACTAATGAGTCACATGACACAGGGGAGGAAAAATGGCTAATTGGGCCCAATTTGGACATTTTCACTTGTACTCAATTTTGTTGCCAGTGGTTTAGACATTAATGGCTGTTATACTGTTATACAAGCTATACGCTCACTACTTCACATTGTAGCAAAGTGTCATTTCTTCCTTGTTGTCCAATGAAAAGATAGAATAAAATATTTACAAAAATGTGAGGGGTGTACTCACTTTTGTGAGATATTGTATATATATTCACTGTGTAAACGGGAAGCAGCACCCAGTCCTGGAGCAGTGCAATGGATTCATGTCATCCCACTGACCATATATATATATATAGAAGAAAGTAGTCCAGAGGATTGCTGCACTTAAAATCTCTTCTATCTATGTATTGTTGTATTGTTGATGTGAGGAAGGGCGCAAGCATGTAAGCCCGAAACGGATATCATACATTATTGCATCATATAATGCTTTGTATATTTGAACAATCGGTTCAATAAAGAGATTAAGTGCAGCTACCCTCTGGACTACTTTATTTTTCATTAGTTGTAAAAATATTTATTTTGTTGAACCAATGGGTAGATTGAATTGATATATGCAATTACAGTTATTCCCCAATTATATACAGTATGTTATCAGAAATGTATCATGACTTAACAGTACAGTAAAAAATGTTCCTTTTGTCCTGAAACCCTCCTGAAATAGCGTTGTACTACCTGGCTACCTGTGACCCATATCTGTATGTCTACCATGTGAGATCCTCTAAGACACTGCTGTCTCTGACTGCTGGCCTCATTTGATTTGGTAACATCACTACTGTCCTGATCACCGTTTTCCTTGCTGGAGAAGAAGCTGTACCCGAGGAACTGCAATGAATGTGTTATTCTGTTTCTGCTTCATTAATTCTTTGTACCTGAGCTTAATTCAGCTATCCTGCTGCTGCGTGATTATTCCTCCATCGATCATTAGGTCAGTAGTCATCAGGAGGGTAGACCTTTCCCACTACCTACCTATACAACAAGAATCAGGCAACAGAACTGCTTAGCTTAACAATTAATTTATGTAAATTATATAACAAAAGAGCGATCTCAGAGGACAACGGTTTAGTCTAACCAACAAGTATCAGTATCACTGATATATGCTTAAAGGAAACCATTGGCCATCTGGCCATTTTGTGTTGTTATAGCTCAGTTTAAAAAGTTCATTCACCTGAAACTGCTTTCTTACTTGTGTTGTGTTGGATTGACACCTGTCAGGTTTTCAATAACATGGAAATCCCTGAGAATAGAAATCCCACCATACCCATATCCAGATTCTATAGGTGACATACAATATCTGCTTGATGTATAGTAAGATATTTGACTGCAATAAAAGAGGTCATATCTGAGATCTCAGTTGAAAAAGATCCCGCTTTTTGGATTCCCAAGTTCTTTGAACGCTGCCAGATGTGTGAAATCAAGAATTCTTCCTAAGGAACCAAAGTACTGTTTATTCATAAGCCTGAATACCATGACATTTTCACAACATAGTTCTATATCCAGACTTTCTTTATGGCAATAATGATTGAGAACTACACAAAAGTTGAGGAATTCATTCTTCTGGGGTTGACCAGACGCCCGGATATACAGACTGTCTTATTTCTGGTATTTCTTATCAGTTATATCACATCACTTATGGGTAATGTCCTTATTATTTTTGCCAGCAGGATAAGCCCCCGCCTCCATACACCAATGTATTTCTTCTTGAGTAACTTATCATTTCTGGACATTTGGTTCACCTCCAGTATAGTTCCTAAAATGCTGATAAATTTTTTATCACTGAAGAAAAGTATATCATTTGATGCCTGTTTCACCCAATTGTTTATACACATGGGTGTAGGAGGCTCTGAATGCTGTCTTCTCTTAGCGATGGCTTATGATCGCTATGTGGCTATATGTAGCCCATTACACTATACCACCATTATGCATCCAAGCTTATGTATTAAAATGGCAAGTGGTTGTTGGATTGTGGGCTTTATAAACTCATTACTACACACATTATTTGCACTGCAATTGCCATTCTGTGGCCCAAATGTCATTAACCATTTTTTCTGTGAGATACCATATATAATAGAACTTTCCTGCACAGATGCTTCTCTTAATAAGACCGTCATTTTTTTGTGTGCTATGTTTGTGGTTATGGGCCCATTTTTCTTTATTCTAATTACATATGGATATATTATCTTTAGTATACTTAAGATCAGTACATCAGTTGGCCGGAAAAAAGCTTTCTCCACTTGTGCTTCACATATTATTGTAGTCACCTTATTCTATGGTACAATTATTTTTTTGTACATGAGACCTGGAGACACTCATGTGGCCAACCAGGATAAAATGGCCACCTTGTTCTATAGTGTTGTAACTCCAATGCTCAACCCTTTCATCTACACCTTGAGAAACAAAGATGTTAAAGGGGCGTTGCTGGGGATTACAAGAAAAAAGCATGTGCCAGAATGAGAACAGGAACTTTAAGAACAGGTATATAGACCAAACCCAATGCACCACTCTAGAACTGCTCCTTCCTCTTGTCTCTGGATTCCAAGTGAATGTTTAAAAAAGCCTGTCTTTGCTTGTCATAAGATGCTCTTGCAAATCATTTTACTAAATCATCCATAATACAGCTAAAGCCATAATGTCTCCACCCGAAAAACAATAACTTGTAGAGGAAGAAGAGTAGAAGAGTGGGGAACTCAAACACAAACCTCCAGGTTCAACTGATAATCATTACACAATTATTGATTATTGTAATAGCTCAATATTAGAACTCATGTTTAGATCATCCTGTCATAGTATGCTGTTACAAATACTATCCCTTATACACTACTCATGATAATTAAAAACAGCAATATTTGTTATGTATGTTATTCAAACCTTAGTAAGGCAGTAAAGCTACAAAAGGATCTCGTATCCTATCATACATATAATAATGGAAATACTACATAGCCCTTGTAACATAATACTTCACAAAAAAGTATTGGAAGTCTACCAGGGACAACTATACAAGATAATTTACAAATTATCTTAACAACAAATTTAATCTTTATCCCATATATACACAACAAAATACACTTTGGCATAAATGCTCATTTATATGCAGTATCCTCATTGAGCCAGAAACAGCAGATGTGGCAGGTCACATTAAACAAAAAAAAGATGTTTTCGGTTTGTAACATACACTTTACGCAATCTATATTTATCCACTATGTAACATATACAGTACATATATACAGTGCCTTAAAAAGTATTCATACCCCTTGAAATTTTTCACAACTTGTCATGTTACAACCAAAAAGCTAACTGTAATTTATTGGTATTTTAGGTGATAGACCAACACAAAGTGGCACCTAATTGTGAAGTGGAAAGAAAATGATAAATAGTTTTGAATTTTTTTTACAAATAAATATCTGAAAAGTGTGGTGTGCATTTGTATTCAGCCCCCTTTACTCTGATACCCCTAACTAAAATCTAGTGGAACCAATTGCCTTCAACAGTCACCTAATTAGTAAATGGAGTACACCTGTGTGTAATTTAATCTCATTATAAATAGAGCTGTCCTGTAAAGCCCTCGGAGGTTTATTAGAGAACTTTAGTGAACAAACGACATCATGAAGGCCAAGGAACACACCAGACAAGTCAGGGATAAAGTGTGGAGAAGTTTAAAGCAGGGTAGGTTATAAAAAAAATATGTCACAAGCTTTGTACATCTCACGGAGCACTGTTCAAACCATCATCTGAAAATGGAAAGAGTATGGCACAACTGCAAACCTACCAAGACATAGCCGTCCACCTAAACTGACAGGCCGGGCAAGGAAAGCAATAATTAGAGAAGCAGCTAAGAGGGCCATGGTAACTCTGGAGGAGTTGCAGAGATCCACAGCTCATATGGGAGAATCTGTCCACAGGACAACTATTAGTCATGCACGCCACAGATCTGGCCTTTATGGAAGAGTGGCAAGAAGAAAGCCATTGTTGAAAGAAAGCCATAAGAAGTCCCATTTGCAGTTTGCAAGAAGCCATGTGGGGGACACAGCAAATGTGTGGAAGAAGGTGCTCTGGTCAGATGAGACCAAAATTGAACTTTTTGGCCTAAAAGCAAAATGTTATGTTTGGCGGAAAACTAACACTGCACATCACCCTGAGCACACCATCCCCACCGTGAAACATGGTGGCAGCATCATGTTGTGGGGATGTTTTACTTCAGCAGGGACAGGGAAGCTGGTCAAAGTTGATGGAAAGATGGATGGAGCCAAATACTGGGCAATCTTAGAAGAAAACCTGTTAGAGTCTGCAAGACTTCCTCACTTTTGTTGCCATCGGTTTAGTAGCTTAATGGCTGTGTGTTGAGTTATTTTGAGGGGACAGCAAATTTACACTGTTTTACAAGCTGTACACTCACTACTTTACATTATAGCAAAGTGTCATTTCTTCAGCGTTCACACATTAAAAGATATAATAAAAAATGTACAAAAATGTGAAGGGTGTACTCACTTTTGTGAGATACTGTATATATAATATGAATAAAGCAATCCTTTGATTTACCAGATAGTTTGCTGAACCAAGGAGATGCAGCATGCATATGACAAGTGAATATAATTTTTAGAGCTAGGATTACACCAAACAGCACTCGTTTTTTTCAAAGTACTATTGCAACAATGTTTTGAGGACAAATATGATGCATGGTGAACTTTTTGCTTAATTTGTTTGTGTAGAGAAATTAATCTGAACCCCAATCCCGCGAATGAAGTATGAAGGAGAATGTAAAATGATGTGGGGTGTCTTTGCTGCATTAGAACCTGGCAGCTTGCAGTCATTGAGGAGCCAATAAACTCCAGGTTGGACAGGAAATTCTAAAGCAGAACCTGAGGTCTTCTGTGGTGAACTAAATCTTAAAATAAGTTTTGTCGTGCAACGTGTCATTGATCCACATTTCAAAACCTAGGAGTATATTAGCAAAAATTATCATAACAATTATCAAAATAAAAAAACATTTTTTTATAGTAGAAAAACCAGAGCCCTGAAACGAATTCCACTGAAGTGCAATAGCATGATGTAAAGCAAGTTAAAGATAGGCACCCCTATAAATAAACTGTACACAAACTAGTGACATATACAGAAGGCTGTGGGTTATTATTTGAGTCAGGACTCTACCATCCCTAGTATACAGAAAATTTATATTATGGATTTATTATCATTTGCAGCTACTCACAATTACTTTTGGTTTCAAGGGCAATATTATCTGCAGAGGAAAGGTGTTGCCATGGGGGCAAAATATGCCCCCAGTTTGGCAAATTTATTCATGGCTAAGTGGGAGGAGGATGCCATCTATGCCCCTCCCAGACCTCAACTGGTCTCGTGGAGGAGGTATATTGATGACATCCTCCTCCTTTGGGGACATGGCTTCCTTGGAGTTATTCATGCAGGAACTCAATGGAAAAGATAGAAGTTTACTGTTGAACTTTAAGGTGAGTGACCATCAAGTTAATTTCTTGGATCTTACCAGCGTTGAAAGTGGGCATTTAATTGCCAGTACTTTCTTTAAGGCCACCAATAGGAATTCATGTATTCCTCTTAATAGTTGCCATCATAGGTCTTGGCTTCATTCTGTCCCTCAAACCAATTTCTCCACCTCTGGAGAAATTGTTCCTGGGTGGAGGATTATAATGTCCAGGCTGAGATTCTTGAGTCTCACTTTTTCGAAAAATTATATAATGAGGCTTCCTTGGTAAACACTATCTGTCAAATCCAGACAATGGATAGAGATGCATTGCTGAATGATAGAGGTTCTAGAGCACTTAGGACTATTCTGGATTTTTTTTTCTGTTATTACTTCATATTCAGTTCAACATTATGCAATCAGGAAAATCATTAAAAGACACTGGCCCATTCTCAAAAATGATCAGGTATTAGACGTAAAAGAAAGTATTTTATTTAAACCAATTTAAAAACAATATCTAAAACCATCCCCTTCCTGGGAGGTACATTGATAAATTCTAGATACTCTATAAAAAAGCAAAGATAGTAATGATTTTTGGCAGCGCGGCTGCCATGTTGAGGAAGGGACGGTTCCCTTCCTCTTCCTGTGGCTTGCGTTCCAAGGAGGAGAGACGCTAGCCAAAAAATGGGAAATGACGTAAGAGCGCCTGTGCGTAATCGTGGCCCCTAGGCAGGGGATGGTTTTAGATATTGTTTTTAAATTGGTTTAAATAAAATACTATCTTTTACGGTATCACACTATCTGGGTTTTATTATTTTTTACCCACACCCCAATACCGGAGGTTCTGCATATTAAGATTGAGGAACAACGGAGGACAGGAACTAGGACGCCCAGGCTGTGCAAAGACCCGAGCTGACCGGGGTAAAGATACAGCGAAAGCGGGCCACCCCTGCAGGGGTACGGCTATCCGGTGAGTGGGGACACATGTGGGGAGCACGGATTTGGAGTCACAGAATACCGAATAAGAGTGTGTGAAGTCACTGGATCACTTTGTGGAATTTTATGTACTATACAACAAGAGTCAAAGAATTTTTCAGCACATAACCTTTTTCAGCAAGGATTCTTATAACTTGGACTGCTACTGGAATGAAAATTCCCCCAATACACTAGTATCTGTATATGGACATATAATTGGGCATAGCCCATAAGCACCAAAAGAGTAGCAGAGGGGAAAAGTGCTGGAACTCTGATTTATGTTATACACGTATTTTTATTTATCACTTTTCATTCACCACCTTTTTATGTATTTCATACGGATATACGGTGTACTGCATTTTATGGTTTTATGTGTCTAACGGATGTGGTTTTTCACTTGTTTATATCTATCACCTTTTTATATAACTTAATTATTATTAAGCACAAAAATATAATTATTTATTTTTACACATTCATATTTTTAGCTTGAAACACATTTTATGTATTTACCTAATATGTTTTTCTAAAGGAAGGGGTTATAATTATTTAATTATTTATTCACTGGTAACATATTTCAGTGGTTATCAATACTTTTTTGGGGAATAGCACCATCTTCCTGCTAATACTAAACATTAGACCCCTTACTTCCTGATCAGCCTCAGGTCCTGTTCAGAGGTGTTCCATCTCTGAGACATAAAGTGGCTCCTAATGTTTTAGATCCCCCTGTTAAAACTGTGTTCTTTCAGGATATGAAAGGATTTTACCCCTATAGGAAGTGTAACAATTGCCACATTAATTAAGTTGCAGGAGGGTTGCATCATTCCAATCTAATGCTACACTGAGGTCTTACTCTATTAGATCTTGTATAACATGTTCTACATGTAATGTTATGTACCTGTTGCAGTGCTCTTGTGGCCTGCAATATGTGGGCCGTACTATGCAAGCCTTACATGTACGGTTGGGGGAATATGTGGCTAACATAAAGAGGACTAAAGAGACTTTAATTGCCATAGTGTGTCTAAACACTATGCACAGGTACACAACAAAGACCCCTCAGGTACTTTGTTGTTAGCTATATTGACAAATATGTCCCACGTTTCAGGGTCAGTTCCATCAAAAGAGACATTTTTAACCACTTCAGATCCGCGCTATTGCCAAAGTACGGCTCCAGCGCGGATCTGAAATGCCCGGAGGAAGTCCATGGACGTCCTCCACTGCGCACGCTCCTGCTGCGCTAGCCTGCCCGTGGGTCCGGCAGACTCGATGTCCGCCCGAGACCCGCTGATCACTTTTAGGAGCCTCAGAACGGGGAACCGCCGTTGTAAACACGACGGTTCTCCGTTCTGTGACAGGGGACATCACAGATATACTGATCCCTGTCACTGGGATCAGTTAGATCTGTTATGTCCCGGCCAACCCATCCCCCCCACAGTTAGAACACACCCAGGGAACATTGTTAACCCCTTCACTGCCCCCTGCAGGTTAACCCCTTCACTGCCAATGACATTTACACAGTAATCAGTGGACATTTAAATTTCTGATCGCTGTATAAATGTCATTGGTCCCAAAAATGTGTAAAAAATGTCCGACATTTCCGCCCCAATATCGCAGTCCCGATAAAAATCGCAGATCGCCGCCATTACTAGTAAAAAAAAAATAATAAAAACGCCATAAATCAATTCCCAGTTTGTAGATGCGATAACTTTTGCGCAAACCAATCAATATACGCCGATTGCGATTTTTTTTTTTACCAAAAATATGTAGAAGAATATATATCGGCCAAAACTGATGAATAATGTTTTTAATGGATTTGTACTTTAGCAAAAAGTAAAAAATATTGTTCTTTTTTGCAAAATTGTCGCTCATTTTTTGTTTATAGCGGCGATCAGAAATGACGCAGAGGGGATCAAATACCACCAAAAGAAAGCTCTATATGTGGGAAAAAAAGGACGCAAATTGTCATTCAAAATGCGACAGCGTTGAAAGCCAAAAATTGGTCTGGGCAGGAGGGGGGTTTAAGTGCCCGGTAAGGAAGGGGTTAAATTAGGAACTAGATAGAGCTACGATTTAAAAGTTTTTCCCTTTATGAGTTAAATATTGAGTGGGACGTCCATGCATTTATCAGTAATAGCTAATTCATTTACATATTTAATTTTCCTCTTGTGTCTGGTATTGAACATTATTGGTTTTAATATGTTTTATAATTTTATGCAATTTTATTTTATATTTTTGTCATTTATGTAATATAATGTCTGTTATGTAAGGAAGGTCACAGGAACCATATTTATTATTGTATACTTTTAACACTATATATATTTGGCTTATTTGGAATTGTAGATCTCAGAGGGCGGTGTATTAGGTGCCTTCGTTCTTAAAGTGGTTGTCAACCTGTGACAACCACTTTAACCTACAGGTAAGCCTAGAATAAGGCTCATCTGTAGGTGCCCTGCATATCTCTCAAACCTGCACGTTTCAGGAGATATGCAGTGTTCTGCATGTGCCAACGTAATTTCGGCACATGCGCAGTGAAGAAACCGCCTCTGTGCCGTTTCTCCACTGACACTGTGCCGTGACTGACGGCTACCGCACACATGCGCGGGAGTGACGTCACGTGACTCCAGCCAGTCACAGCGCCTGAGTCGCGGCCCCGGAAGGAAGAGGGGCAGAAGATGGACGCGGCCAGCACAGGGGACAGCACTGGACATCGCAGGCTACGTTTGCAGGTAAGTGGCACATAATGGGCTACTATGCGATGCATAGTAGCCAATTATGCTTCTAATTTACAGGGGACTGTAGAGGAAAGTAGAGGAAAGTAAACCCCATCTGGGTTTACTTCCTCTTTAATGGTTTATGCCATTTGCTAAATATCAATTAGATGGTGCTATTCCATTTATCTACTTGATGTAAGCTTCCTATGTTAATAGAATTATATATATAGATATTGGTGATTGGTCACGGCTTCTCTGGGCCCCTGATGATGTCATATATGATGAAACATGGGGAGGGTGAACACGTAGTTCGTGACGTCACCACGCATGTGCAATCTCAAATTGCATTGTGGGATTTGGAGTCTGGGAATGCATTTTTTACACATGTTTCTGCACATTTTTAATTACAATAAAGAACCCTGGTGAATGATTTTTACACTATGGGAACCTGGTGCTCTGTTTTTTCTTCATTCCTGGAGATCCTGTGATATGGAGAACCTGTGTATGAATGCCTAAGGGATATCTGGGTTTCCAGTGGTGGAATTTCACCTTTACAAGCACAAATTGGCTTCTTGTTAATTTGAGAGTTACACATCAGAATCAGATCAGAATCAGAATCAGAAAAGGTTTATTGCCATGATCTGTAAACAAGGTTCACGGATTAGGAATTTGTCTTGGTGTTTTGGCGCAAAAGAAGAATAACAAAAAATACAAAAAAAATAAAAAATACTAAGTAAAATACACGATAAATACAAAAGTAATCACAATATTTACAGGGTTGGATAAGATAACTGTACAGGCTATTTAGACTGGGACACGTGCAAATGCAAATGCAAAATTTACGGAGTCAAAGTGTCAAGTGGCAAAGTACAAAAATTACAGTGTGTAAAGTGTCAAGAGTTAAGTGTTCATGAGTCCCACAGCAGATGGATAGAAACTGTTTTTGTGGCGGGAGGTTCTGGTCCGCATGGACCGTAGCCTCCTGCCTGAGGGGAGTGGCTGAAATAGTCCATGTCCAGGGTGAGAAGGGTCGGTTGTGATCCGACCTGCTCGTCCCCGAGTCCTGGAGACGTACAGGTCGTGGATGGATGGAAGGCTGCAGCCGATCACATTTTCTGCAGAGCGCACAATGTGCTGCAGTCTCTGTCTGTCCCTGGCTGTGGCTCCAGCGTACCACACGGTGATGGAGGAGGCGAGGATGGATTCAATGATGGCCGTGTAAAACTGTACCATCATCTGCACCGGCAGCTTTGCTTTTCTCAGCTGCCGTAGGAAGTACATCCTCTGCTGGGCCTTCTTGATGAGGGAGCCGATGGTAGGCTCCCACTTGAGGTCGTGGGTGATGGTGGCCCCGAGGAAGCGGAAGGAGTCCACGGTGGTGACGGGTAGGTCTGTCAGGGCGAGGGGGGGCAGGGGGGCTGTGACCTTTCTGAAGTCCACGATCATCTCCACTGTCTTCTGGGCATTGAGCTCCAGGTTGTTGGCACTGCACCAGGACACCAGCCGGTCCACCTCCCTCCTGTAGGCCGACTCATCATAATTCAAACGCCTACTGTGGTGGGAGTAGCCCGAGTAGAGTCTGCCACTACTCAGCCGGATGTCCTCCCTCCACCTGGCCGACCACAGGACCACGTCACGGTTGTTGGACCTCGAGTT
>BLSH010355785.1:353970-381601 GCA_018402905.1 Glandirana rugosa | reverse complement strand
GCTGCATATCAGTGCCCATCAGTGCTGTATATCAGTGCCACCTCTCAGTACCCGTCAATGCTGCTTATCAGTGCCGCCTAACAGTGCTCATCATCGCTGCATATAAGTGCCTCATCATCAGTGCCACCTCATCAGTGCCGCCTCATCAGTGCCAATCAGTACTGCCACATCAGTGCCCGTCAGTGTAGCCTCATCAGTGCCCACCAGTGATGGAGAAAATTTACTTATTTACAAAGTTTTGAGTGACAAAAATAGAGAATTTTTTTTTTTTTCAAAATTTTCGGTCTTTTTTTATTTGTAGCGCAAAAAATAAAAACCGCAGGGGTGATCAAATACCACCAAAAGAAAGCTCTATTTGTGGGAACAAAATGATAAAAACTTTGTTTGGGTACAGCGTCGCACGACCGCGCAATTGTCATTCAAAGCGTAACAGCACTGAAAACTGAAAATTGGTCTGGTAGTAAAGGGTTCTAAGTGCATGGTATTGAAGTGGTTAAAGAATTTATTTGCAAATTATGGTGGAAAATAAGTATTTGGTCACCTACAAAAAAGCAAGATTTCTGGCTCTCGCTGACCTATAACTTCTTTAAGAGGCTCCTCTGTCCTCCACTCGTTACCTGTATTAATGGCACCTGTTTGAACTCGTTATCAGTATAAAAAAGACACAACCTGTCCACAAACAGTCAGACTCCAAACTCCACTATGGCCAAGACCAAAGAGCTGTCAAAGGACACCAGAAACAAAATTGTAGACCTGCACCAGGCTGGGAAGACTGAATCTGCAATAGGTAAGCAGCTTGGTGTGAAGAAATCATCTGTGGGAGCAATTATTAGAAAATGGAAGACATACAAGACCACTGATAATCACCCTCGATCTGGGACTCCACGCAAGATCTCACCCCGTGGGGTCAAAATGATCACAAGAACGGTGAGCAAAAATCCCAGAACCACACAGGGGGACCTAGTGAATGACCGGCAGAGAGCTGGGACCAAAGTAACAAAGGCTACCATCAGTAACACTACACCGCCAGGGACTCAAATCCTGCAGTGCCAGACGTGTCCCCCTGCTTAAGCCAGTATATGTCCGGGCATATCTGAAGTTTGCTAGAGAGCATTTGGATGATCCAGAAGAGGATTGGGAGAATGTCATATGGTCAGATGAAACCAAAATAGAACTTTTTGGTAAAAACTCAGCTTGTCCTGTTTGGAGGAGAAAGAATGCTGAGTTGCATCCAAAAAACACCATACCTACTGTGAAGCATGGGGGTGGAAGCATCATGCTTTGGGGCTGTTTTTCTGCAAAGGGACCAGGGCGACTGATCCGTGTAAAGGAAAGAATGAATGGGGCCATGTATCGTGAGATTTTGAGTAAAAACCTCCTTCCATCAGCAAGGGCATTGAAGATGAAACGTGGCTGGGTCTTTCAGCATAACAATGATCCCAAACACACCGCCCGGGCAACGAAGGAGTGGCTTCGTAAGAAGCATTTCAAGGTCCTGGAGTAGCCTAGCCAGTCTCCAGATCTCAACCCCATAGAAAATCTTTGGAGGGAGTTGAAAATCTGTGTTGTCCAGCGACAGCCCCAAAACATCACTGCTCTAGAGGAGATCTGCATGGAGGAATGGGCCAAACTACCAGCAACAGTGTGTAAAAACCTTGTGGAGACTTACAGAAAACGTTTGACCTCTGTCATTGCCAACAAAGGGTATATAACAAAGTATTGAGATGAACTTTTGTTATTGACCAAATACTTATTTTCCACCATAATTTGCAAATAAATTCTTTAAAAATCAGATGTGATTTTTAAATGTAATTTTCTGGATTTTTTTTCTCATTCTGTCTCTCATAGTTGAAGTGTACCTATGATGACAATTACAGACCTCTTCCATCTTTTTAAGTGGGAGAACTTGCACAATTGGTGGCTGACTAAATACTTTTTTGCCCCACTGCATGTGAATTTATTGCATGGAGGCAGGGTGATGGGAACACTACATACAATGGATGCTCCATCCTCAATGCATGTTCAGCCCCTGGGTCACACAGTGTCGCTGGTTGCTAGGAATTTGTTGGCTACATAGCTGACTGCAGGTTAAGGATTAAATTAAGATTCGATGTAAGGCTTGAGTTAAGGCTGTGTTAACTAGAATATATATATTATTACTACCAAAATACATATTGATGTGGAAAGTGCATGCCTAAAAATATCTATGCCAATTTCCAGAACCTTACAAATCATTTTATTGTGATCGGCTTTCTTGACACCAATGGAAAACAATATATTTTGTATACAGTGTACATTAGCCCTTTACTGTGCCTCTCATGGTCCATAATCATTTTACCCTTTACTATGTACTTACCGGCAACCCGTTATTCAATGTAACACACTAAAAAAGGTCATTATCCAGACTTCTAAAACTGCCCCAAGCTTGAACCAATGGAGAAAGCAGTGTCAGGTGGACTCTTACTATGGAAGGGACTTACCACTATTTTTTCATGAATATACAGTTTTCATCATGACATTTCCACTGCAAAATTCTATCTGCAGGACGTCTTTTTTGGGAATAATGGCATGGAACTACACGAAAGTTGAAGAATTCATTCTTCTGGGGCTGACAAGCAAATCAAACTTGCAGATTGTTTTATTTGTGATCATTCTTATCATTTATATTATATCCATTCTGGGCAATGTCCTTATTATTGTTGTCAGCAGGATAAGCCCCCGTCTCCATACACCAATGTACTTCTTCTTGAGTAACTTATCATTTTTGGACCTATCGTTCACAACCAGCGTAGTTCCCAAGATGCTTATAAACCTTTTATCACCGAAAAATGGTATATCATTTGATGCTTGTTTCACTCAAATGGTTGTGCACATGTGTTTAGGAGGTTCGGAATGCTGCCTTCTCTTAGCAATGGCTTATGATCGCTATGTGGCTATATGTAGACCATTACACTATACCGCCATTATGCATCCATGTTTATGCATTAAAATGGCAAGTGGCTGTTGGATCACAGGCTTTCTAAACTCATTAATACACATGTTCTTTGCATTGCGATTGTCATTTTGTGGCCCAAATGCCATTAACCATTTCTTCTGTGAGATACCATCTGTCCTAGAGCTATCCTGCACAGATGCCTCTCTTAACAGGACCATCATTTTCTTCTGTGCTATGACATTGGTCATGGGCCCATTTTTCCTCATTCTTATAACGTACGGCTACATAATTTTGAATATACTTAAAATCACTACATCCACGGGCCGAAAGAAGGCTTTCTCAACTTGTGCTTCACACATGATGGTAGTCACCTTATTCTATGGTACAATAATTTTTATGTACATGAGACCGGGAGACACTCATGTAGCCCACCAGGACAAAATGGCCACCTTGTTCTATAGTATTGTGACTCCAATGCTGAACCCTCTCATATACACCTTAAGAAACAAGGACGTTAAAGGGGTTTTGCTGGGGATTGTGAGAATAAAACATCTGCCATAATAGGAATAGGAATTGTAAGTACATTAACACATGGTACATCTCTGCAATACATTTATTGACATAGACATACTGCAACTCTACAACACATGCATACTTGCCCATGTTTTATCCCTTTAGAGACCCCTGTCAGTACAGAAAAATACCTGTTGATTTGCCAGAGCTGCACTTGACTATTAATCTCTTATTGTGGGCTGACAATATACAGTTTTTTGTGAGCCGAGTAGAATCAGCCATGACCATTGTCCTTTGCTGAACTACTAAAGCCACACCACTGTCTTTAGTATAGGTGCTAACAAAGTTGTACGACCTACAGTAGAAAAGAACTGGGCTAAATATACTCTTTGAGATTACACAAGTAGAGATCAGAGGACACAGGATAGCTTGGTATTTTTGACAAGGTCAACATTTATTAATTAATACATCCATGACCCAAAACAAGGCTTTTTCCACTTGTGCATCACACATTATTGTAGTCACTTTATTCTATGGTACAGTCAGTTTTATGCACAGGAGACATTCGTGTGGCCAACCAGGCCACCTTCTTCTACATATTGAGATACAAGAATGTTAAAGGGTTGTTACTGGGAATTGCAAGAAAAAAACATGAGTGAAGATAGAAACTGTAGTTATACTGACAATTTTTTTTAAGGAATGGTAAAAAAAAACGTATATTGCCATATTGTTATAATAGTCAGTTCCTTGGGTCTGTATGTTTTCCAAATTCTCACCGGTAGTCTTCAGTAGTTAAAAGTGGCAGAAAAATTATTACACTGGGTACACTTTCTTACTTTCACCCTAAGGTACCAACATGCAAAGGTTTTCGCTAACCATGCTAAAAAAAAAAAAAAAAAAAAGAAAGGTTGCACTATGACACGGCTATTTTTTGTTCAAAGCATTTTGGACAAACACTTCTTTACAGGCAGTGACATTCAGCAATTAGTCCACTTTCAGGAGTTGAAACCAAAAGCATTCTTAGCTTTTTCTAATAAACATATATTATACATTGGCAGTTAAGAAAATGTACTTAAAGTGCAGAGAAGGATTAGAACCTCTATCATCAAACCTCCCAATGGTGCCTCATTCACAGGGATTGCCCCTTTTTTGGAACCAGATTTCTCTGTCCCTCTGTCTTCCTCATTTGTCCCTCTTTTAAGCCTGGTTAAAGGACCTCTCTAAAATATCTTTTATTTCACTATCAAAAGTGGTTTACTGCACTAAACATGTTTATCTAACTTTAAAATTATACTGTTGGTTATTTTGAAAAGCCTAAATAAAGAAAAGATAGTAATAAAAAAACCCTGTATTAAATCAATGATTTTTTGCTCATTAATCCTCATGGTCCATGTTACTAGAGCTATGCCATAACGTGTCCCTCTTTTCGCAAAATCTGTTGCAGCTCTGCATGGTAAACAATCAGCTTCTAACTTCAGCTTGTTCAGTTAACCACTTCAATACCGGGCACTTTCACCCCCTTCATGCCCAGGCCATTTTTCAGCTTTCAGTGCTGTCACACTTTGAATGACAATTGCATGGTCATGCAAAGCTGTACAATGTCATTTTTTTGAGATAGAGCTTTCTTTTGGTGGTGTTTAATCACCGCTGTTTTTTTTTAATTTTTTTGCTAAACAACTGAAAAAAGACTGAAATAGTTGAACAAAATTTTTTGTAAATAAGTAAAATTTTCTCCTTCACTAATGTACGCTGATGAAGCTGCACTGACAGGCACTGATAGGCTGCACTGATGAGGAGGCACTAATATGCAGCACTGATGGGCACTGATAGACGGTACTGATAGGCAGCACTGATGAGGAGGCACTGATGGGCACTGATAGACGGAACTGATAGGCAGCACTGATGGGCACTGATAGACGGAACTGATAGGCGGCACTGAAGGGCAGCACTGAAGGGCACTGATAGACAGTACTGAAAGGCAGCACTGATTGGCATCACTGGTGGGCACTAGCAGGCATCGCTGGTGGGGCTGCACTGATAATCATTGCACTGAATATCAGTACAGATCCCTTTGAGGAAAGCCGCTTATCGGCTCTCCTCTAGTCGTGCGCTGTCAGCGTGAGTAGACAAATGCCAATAACCGGCACTTCCAATTTACACTGTGATCAGCTGTGATTGGACACAGCTTATCACATGTTAAAGAGCCTATGTCATAGGCTCTTTATGCTGATTAAAGATGCAGTGTGTCCGAGCGACACACTCCACCATCGATTACCGCGCTGTCCAGTCAGAACAATTAAACCACCCGGCCTAAAGCAAAATGACGGGTGGGCAGGAAGTGGTTAAGCTTTGATTAAAAAAAAAAACCTGGAAGCTGATTGGTTTCTATGCACAGCCGCACCAGATTTTGCACTCTCCAGGTTTAGGCCAGTCCGCCAGTGGATACACCGCTCAGCAGGGGAACTGTCTGCTTAACCCTGCAGAGCAGGCGGATGACCGGTCCGTTTCCGCTCCACTGATGCAGAGAGGACACAGACACAGCCCACTTTCCTCTATTGGTGGTTGGATAGAAATGGACCGCCTATCCGTTTCTATCCGACTGTCATCCGAAGTACTTCCTGATGACGCGCGCATGCGTGAAATGCATTGTTATAAATAAACCGTATTACACTATTATCTGCTTTTTGTGGCTCATTTGATGGAGCCGTTCCTACACAGCCTTCCATCTTAGAGAGAATGTGGGGGCCTGGAGCGTTGATCGCCACATATATAAAAAGCCCTTTGGTCATTTCATGGCCGAATAGTTCTGGTGAGCGCATATATGTTCACTGTGTGAGGTGGAGCACGTATGCCGTTTATTTACAGATACATAGAAGCACTTTACTTTACATACTTTGTATCAGCAATGGTGTTGGAACCCAGATCTATAGACTATTACATTAATCATCTATGATCGTTTACTATCACAAACTGTTTTTATAAACTTATTGGGACTTTTGGAACAAAATTTTTGGAAGCAAATACATATAAATGTTTATATTTTTTTGGAAAGGAATTTTGATGAATTTGATCATTTCTCTAATGGTGTATATATTAATATAATTATAAATTATATTTTTTTGGTAATTTGCACATATAATTGATTGATTGGCACAGGAATTTTCTTATTTTATTGTGACTTTCTTTTGTTGTTTGTTGCTGTTCTTGAATGAACATTTATTTTCACCATTTTTGCTCATAATAATATTTACATATTAATTTATTTTGCTTATTTGCACATTTATGGCAGCGCCCTATTAATATTGATGATTGTTAAATAGCCAACAATTAACCACTTCAGCCCCTGAAGGATTTCACACTTTAGGACCAGAGCACCTTTTGCGATTCGGCACTGCGTCGCTTTAACTGACAATTGCGCGGTTGTGTGACGTTGTACCCAAACGAAATTTGCGTCCTTTTTTTCCCCACAAATAGAGCTTTCTTTTGGTGGTATTTGAACCCCTCTGCGTCATTTCTGATCACCGCTATAAACAAAAAAAGAGCGACAATTTAGCAAAAAAACACATTTTTCTTACTATTTGCTAAAATGCAAATCCAAAAAAAAATATATAAAAAAAACATTTTTTTCATCAGTTTTGGCCGATTCATATTCATTTTATTTTTGGTAAAAAAAAAAAAAATCGCAATCGGCGTTTATTGATTGGTTTGCGCAAAAGTTGCCGCGTTTATGAATGATGAAAATTAGTTTCTGGATTTTTTAAATTTTTTAGTAGTAATGGCGGCGATCTGCGATTTTTAGCGGTACTGCAATATTGCAGCTGACATTTCGGACCATTTTGGCACTTTTTTGGGACCATTGGCATTTATACAGCGATCAGTGCTATAAAAATGCATTGATTACTGTGTAAATGCCATTTGCAGTGAAGGGGTTAACCTGGAGGGGGCGCTCTAAGGGTTAACAGTGTTCCCTGGGCGTTTTCTAACTGTATTAGTGCTGGGCTGGCAGGGGAGTGATCACGGCTTCCATATACAGGAAGCCTGTGATCACAGCCCTTCCCCCTCTATGAGAACGGAGATCCATGTTTACATACACGGACCTCCGTTCTCTCACTGCAGGGGGGCCATCACGAGTAGCTGGCGGCGATTGAGTCTGCCCTACCCGCTCCCTGGCCCCCCCCCCCCCCGAACACAGTGAGCGCACGAGCGCCCCTCCGGCGACGTGCGCGTGCACAATACTAGTTATCGCGGCCGCCGTTCTGTGACGGCGTTTCGCGATAATGAGCCATCTTGCCGCCATCATGCTGCGGGGGGCGGTCGGCAAGTGGTTAAACTTGTTGCTGTAAAGGACTTTTAGGGTTAAAGTGACACTAAACTCTGGTTTAAAATTAAATTCCAAATAGGAACTATGCATCACATTTGGTGGCAATGTCCTATGCCAGTGGTCTTCAAACTGCGGCCCGTGGACACTATACCCCCCACTGACACCAACAACGGGGCACTATTCATCCCACTGACACCATATTTGGGGCACTATTCTTCCCACTGTCACCAATGATGGGGATTATTCTTCCCACCAATACCAATGATGGGGCACTATTCATCCCACTGACACCATATTTGGGGCACTATTCTTCCCACTGTCACCAATGACGGGGATTATTCCTCCCACTGATAGCAAGGATGGGGTACTATTCCCCCCCACCCATACAAACAATGGGGCACCATTCCTACCACTGACACTAACAATGGAAATTATTCTTCCCACTAATGCCAATGATGAGGCACTGTTGCTCCTCCTACCGCTCACAGGCGGAGTTATGTAATTTTTTGCCCCCACTGATCACCAAGTCTGAGGCATTTTCAACTCTCAGTGGTCACAATCCAGCCCTTCTGAAGTCTGAGAATGGCACTTTGCCTAGAAAGTTTGGAGACCCTTATAGTCTTATAGTATCCAGATTTTGGATTTGAATATTTAATTTTGTCTATTCGGTGACGGGAGTGAATATCCACAGATCCCCTGAATCCACCCTCTTCCAAAAATGACCTGATGTGGTGCCAAAAAAGTCAGCGAAACTGATTACATATATGTTCTTGGCAGCCAGAATTATTATTGGTAATATTATCGAGACTGCGCTTGGCCAATTACTAGGACCGCTGCATCAAAAATTCCTTGAATACCAGGATATATATTAATGATGAAAGATAAAAAAGTGTGTTGTCTCAATTAGTGCAAAGTGCAAAAAATGCTAGAGTGGTAAGAGGAATTGTTTTAAACTTATATCAGTATGGCAAGTTTATTTGTGCATAAACTTTGATTTATTTTTTGCACTTTGCACTAATTGAGACAGCGCACTTTTTATCGAGAATTATTATTGCCAAATATTGGAAGCAGTTGGTGATACCTCTTGATTATGTCAAAAGTAAGCTAAATTCGATCATGGTTAATGATAAACTTACCTGTATTCTCCGCAACACCACCAAATAATTTGACAAAACATGGGATCCGTGGATTCAATACTTGTCTGTCCCTTAGGGAGTCCTCCTTCCCTACCTTCCCTTCCTACTTCCCCGTCATGAAATTGCTATTTACAATGCTTCCCCCAATGCAAATGTTGTAATACGTTTTGATGCTACTTTGTTTCAACGTGATCCTAGTTTGTACTTATTAGCCTTTGCATTGATGACTGTTTATTGTCCTTACACCTTAGGGTGCCTACCGGAGGGATCTCTAGTATTAAGAGATCGGTATCTGATGATTTATTGGATCGTTCTTCTAAGCATCACTGATGTATACGTGTTCTTGTTGCTTTGCTTACCTTATATTTTCTATAAAAACATTGAATTATAAAAATAATTCTATTCAAGTACTGTATGTACCAGTGTTGCCAACCTACCAGGTTGAAATTTACTGACACGACACCTAAAATTTACTGGCACAGCCACGTTTTTAGGGGCATTTCCAAAAGTTACAGAATTAAGTGCAAATTTCAGTATTTAGGCTACAAACAAGTACAATATGCAATTAGCAATGTGATATAAGGTAGATATTAGGGCAAAAAACATTTCTTATTTTATTTATTTTTCGATATAGTAAGTTGCTCAGGGACAGGATTTAGGAGAGCAAGAAATTAGAATGGGTGGCACACACACATGAAATTGACTCTCACAGTGACACTGCAGTGTGCAGCAGCGCAGATGATAATGACTCCTCACCGACACGACACGTCCCCTCCTGAGTCACAGTGCCATTCTCTCTCCACACCAGGTGGTCCCTTCCATCCACTGCAGTTCAAACAGCACTGACCGTCCCGCTCCCGGCTTGCCTTGCTCCCAACCTGCACACAAGGCTCCAGCCACTCCGCTCAGCTCGGCCTTGCACAATGACATCACACGACACTCTCAGGCACCACCTCCACCATGTGCATGTGCTTCCATTGTTGGACACTCACAGAAATTAAGAGTTTAAGTCCACAGAAAATGGGGTGCCTTGCCGGGGCTCTGTGGCTTACACAAGTATTTGCAAATGTGTGCAACTAAACCCCTGTTTTTAATGCATACTGTTGGACAAGTCACATTGGTTGGTCGCAGGCTGGTCCGTAAGTTGGGCTTGGAATTCTCTTTGTTTTTTGTGTATGTGTTGCCTTTGCAATGCTCCTTGCTGCAGTGACCAGTTACAGGTGGGGGCAGTGACCACTTGTTTGTACCACGGATTATGCTGACCAAGCAACGCACTGACAACTTTGCTGCCATAGTGCTATGGGCTGGGTGTTCAGTGTGCCCCTGTGCCTTTAAGAAGGGGTGGGCTCCCTTCAGGTTTATCTGCTCTACACCTGTCCATCTAAATGCATGCGCTTCCATTGTTGGAGAGTCACATAAATTAGAGTTTAGGTCCACAGAAAATAGGGTGCCTTGCCAGGGCTTTGTGGCTTACGCATGTATTTGCAAATGTGTGCAACTAAACCCCTGTTTTTAACGCATACTCTTGGACAGGTCAATTTGGTTGGTCGAAGGCTGTTTGGTAAGTTGAGCTTGGAATTCTCTTTTTTTTTTGTGTATGCGTTGCCTTTCCAATGCTCCTTGCTGCAGTGACCAGTTACAGGTGGGGACAGTGACCACTTGTTTGTACCACCTCCACCAGACCCACCGGCGCCACCTGAACACACTGTAGCAGGCACTCGGATGGTCTCAGCTGACTCCAGACCGGAACTGCGCATATGCAGTTCCAAACCAAGCATCACGGCCATATATTTTTTTACTGGCAACCTTTTCCTGTTACTGTACAGAGAGTGTAGAGCGGCACTGCATGCGACTACACTGTCAATATGTGACAAAAATAGGAGGTAGGATTTCTGAATAAAAATAAGTGATGAAAAAAGATGAATAAATATGTGAAAAGAATATGATAATAAATAAGTAGAAAATATATTACGTAGAAAGTATATATATTATTATATAAAAAGTGTCCCAGTGCTTAATTAAAAGTGCAATAGTTCTGTGTTCCAATACAATAAGTGTTCCAAAAAAAAGAAAAAACTATTATAGTAATCAATAATCGCAATAAAACACAATGAATCACACAATATGTGAACAATAGCTAAAAAAGCATGCAAAAGTAAGTGCAAATATCACAAAGTGCTATGTGCATATATATAGTCTCTTGGAATGTTTTTCTCTTTTTTCTGGAGGTTTTCTAAATGGAGTATAAGTCACAATTCATTAAATCAATGATGTTCCACCTTCCAGAGATATATATGGAAAATAAAACCAATCCTTCACCATATATGGATGGCCGCTCACCTCAATTCCCCTTGGGGATGTGCCTTTTGCTTTAAATAAGCTCAACTGCAATCCTGTAATTTCAATTCATTTCCTCCCCCTTTGGAGGGGCACCTCTTACTCAGCTGCAATTAGGGTAACTTCATTTCTCCATATGTGGATTTAAACACAAGAATGTCCTCTCATCGTGTAGTATTTAAAAACATTCATTTATTAAAAAGTAGTAACTTACATTTGGAATAGTGAAGATCAGCGTAAAACCGAGTCACAAACAGTCCGAACGGTATGCAAAGCAGACTTCCGGGTTCGGCCGTACCCGGAAGTGACGTCACCACGTATCTTCCGACGCGTTGCGTCACGATCACGTGACTTTATCAAGGGAATACTGACGCTTGGCAACACTGGTATGTAGTCCTAACTTAAAAAGCCCCTTCTCCAAATCTTCTAATTCCTTTTTTACTGCTGTGATCCAACTTCTTGTTAGAGGGTGGCTATATTTATTCTCTATGGTTTCACTGCATGTAGGAATTTAGCCACCCTCTCTTGCTCACTCCAGAGATGGACTGTAGGATTTGGAGTGTGCAAAGAGCAGTACACATGTCCACAGCTAACATACACTGATCATTCCAAACAAATGGAAGTGAGGGGGGAAAAGAGGGATGCTCATGGAGGACATTACACGGAGGCTGCAAAACACAGTAAGAAAGTATTTAATGACAAATAGATTACAGAGCCATTATCTAGTGGATATCTATGGATTCTTTTTGGAGAATAAGAATATTGTTTGGTTACCATTGGAGTTCATAGATCTTGAGGCTGCATGAGAAAAATTAAACGTCAGCAGCTACAAATACTGAAGCTTCTGACTTTTACAGGATACTTACCTGTCCAGGGATCCCGTGCTGTCCTGATTCTGATTCTTCGCCATCCTACAGCCTTCAGAGACCTGTGACTTGTCCCAGAAGGCTGTAGATGGGGGGGAGCGACAATTTTTTACTTGGATTGCTTAGGCGACCCAAGTGGAAGTGGGAGAAGGTACCTGTAAAAACCAGAAACCTGCTCCCCAAAAAAAGTATATGTATCCAAAAGTGATAGAGGAGGGGGGCAGAAAATTGGAACTCCTTTTGGGTGAAGTCCTGGTTTAAGTCTTCTCATTAAAGCAGCTGCAATACACTGACACTGTTGCCTCTCGCAGCTCATCTCTTCCCCCTTTTTTGGCCGCTATGACGCTGCTGACAAAGTTTACAAAACTGCACAGAGCATTATGGGTGAGCACAAAAATGTGCAAACTGTAAATTCAGACAAAATTCACCAGCTCAGGGCATATTCATGTTCAGGTGAATTCCAGTCTCATCTCTAGAGGGCAGCAATGTGACAGCCATTCTAATGAAAGGAGCTGAAGGTAATGTTGGGCGCAGAGAAGATCTAAATGGTTTCCAGTATGGCTCCTCCAAGATTCAGTGATGGGGCAACTAAACAATGTTGACCTTTGACCTCATGAGGTGTGCAGGGAATATGGAAGGATCTAATTTTTAAATTAGTGTTTCTTCTTTCACTTTGTGTTTTTTATTATTATTATTGCTTCTTAACGGCTATGTATCCACTGCAATGTGCTTTGAGTCATTTCTGTATGTTTGCTTCTTTTTTGGTCTACTGTACTGTGTTTTTGTTCAAGTTAAGTTTTTAGACAATAGCAAAAAAAAAAAAAACAAATGCGACAACAGCAACTTTACAGATATCAAGACACAGAACACAAAGATTATTTCCCTTATTTTTTGGTGTACAGTGGAACCTTGGATTACGAGCATAATCCGTTCCAGGAGAATGCTTGTAATCCAAATCACTCGTATATCAACGCATGTTTCCTCATAGGAAACAATGGAAACGCAGATAACTTGTTCCACAGTGACTGCTTGCCTATGCAATATTGAGTAATTGCGAATGCTTCCGAGCATCTCCGAGCCTCACCAGCACCCCCGTACCTCTGGGCACATGCGGTATTGCATGCACAGAGGCTTAATCCTGCTCATTTTGCGAGACAGCGCTCACAAACCGAGTCAGGATCTAAAAAAAACAACTTGCTCGTATTGTGAAACTCCTGTTAACCGCGTTACTCGCAATCTGAGGTTTTACTGTATTGTATTATTTTATTGTTTTATTGTTTTATATTTGCTGAAATTCATCCCCGGATGCAAATACATTTTAGCTTGAGCTATCTACAGGAGATTCTGTACAGCAGGGGCATAACTACAGGGGTTGCAGTTGCAACCAGGCCCCTTGCTCTAGGGCAGTGGTTCTCAACCCTGTCCTCAAGTACCCCCAACAGGCCATGTTTTGGGAATTTCTCTTAGATAAAATAGCTGTCCAAAATACCAAGCCATTGACTCTGATTTAAAGCACCTGTGCAAGATAAAGGAAAATTTGCAAACATGGCCTGTTGGGGGTACTTGAGGACAGGGTTGAGAACCACTGCTCTAAGGGGCCCATGTGCCTCCCTGTACACCTGGATAGGAGGGATGGAGGGGGTGGCATTTAGAGGAACCAATGTCCTCCGTTTTCGTCCTAATGGAATAAATTGATTCCTCTATATCAGGGATATGCAATTAGCAGACCTCCAGATGTTGCAGAACTACAAGTCCCATGAGACATAGCAAGACTCTTGACAGCCACAAGCATGACACCTAGAGGCGGAGGCATGATGGGACTTGTAGTTTTGCAACAGCTGGAGGTCCGCTAATTGCATATCACTGCTCTATATGCTGCCCCTTATTATAGGCTTACCTGTAGTTTAAAGTGGTTGTCATTACTTAACCACTTTATGTGTTCTTTTTAAGTTGATAGTATTTAGGACACATTCACACTTGTACATTGTGGCAACACATGGTAAAACGCATGTGTCAATGCAACACACCTGCTGTGTGTGTGGTGATTTATTGTGAAAAGCACTCCAACGCATTGTACAGTAGAGCCCAATGCATCCCCGGGTATATAGTGTGCATTGTGATATGCTGCAAAAAAAAAAGGTTCATGTACATTTTTTATCTGTTCTGGTAGGCAATTTATAATGAATTGGCTGCCCTTAAAAGGGGTTGTCAACTCATGACAACCACTTTAACTTACAGATAAGCCTATAATAAGGCTTACCTGTAGGTTCCCTGCATATCTCCTAAACCTGCACGGCTTAGAAGATATACAGTGTACTGTGATGTGCCCACATCATCGGGCGCAGTGAAGAAACTGCCTCTGTGTTGTTCCTTCACTGAGATCATGCCACGATTGGCGGTATTGACGTCATGTGTATCTGGCAAATCACAGAGATGGAGTCTGCGGCCCCGGAAGGAAGAGGGTCGAAAATGGACGCTTCCTGGAGTGGGTACAACGCAGGCTTCCAATGCAGGTAAGTGTCACATAATAGGCTAGTATGAGATGCATACTAGCCTATTATGCTTTTACATTTCAGGGTCATTCAGAGCAACGAAGAGGAAGTAAAAACCAACAGGGTTTACTTCCGCTAAAAATTCTGGTTAACGGCGCTACGGAGTTAATGCGCGATAGTGAGCCTTTTGCCGGCTCAGCCTTAAAAACAACATAACGCTACAGCCTCGGAACGCGCTGACCGTAAGTTCTAACTAACGCCGACGCCATCTACAGCTCAAAAAGTCAGCATTTTTATAGGGCCATGATGAATAACATGGAGAGCTTTTATGTATTTTGGCTCCAACATCCTGTAATTTTTGCCCTATGAATAAGCTCCATGTGGGAGTGAACCGGCTTAGCATTGTGTAGCCTTGTGGTGAAATAATGCTTCAGATCTTTCAATAAAGACTTGTATTCTGGCTTTCCCTGTTTTGTTAAACCCTGTTATGTGAAGTACACCACAACAGAATAGTGTTACTGAACCCACAACAGTAATATCAGTCTGTATATGCAGTAAAGCATGCTTGTTATACTCACTGTGGAACCTAAGGGGTTAATCCTCTGCATTGTGCAAAAAGGCTATTTGATCCTGTCTTCTCTGATTCCCCCCTTCTTCCAAAGTCCCCAAACCACCTCCTGATAAGACAGAGCTTTGGAGTCAGGCTGCACATGCTCATTTTTTTGTGTATGACTAGGGAGTTTTTGTTTTCTCTTGGGAGGGTGCATGTGTTGGGCACAGGGCCACTATCCAGACAGAGGGTCAGGGGTCCTGCAGCTTCATAGGACAGTCAGAGTAGAATGAAAACTCCTCCTGCAAGCTTTAACCAGACACTGATAGAAGTCACAAGACTGCTATATACCGCTGATGAGAAAATGTATTTAGTGGTTTATATTTACGAAAATAATTGCATTTCTATGTTCTGTGTACTGTGGGAGACCAGATGTAGTGAATGTGGGGCCCTGGGTTTAGTAACACTTTAAGTGTGAATTGGACCTCAAATATCAACAGTAAAAAAAAAAAAAAAAAAATCACCTTGCTGAAAGCGTTTCTCTTATGTTTTATAGACATAAAATAGAACATGGTTTTTAGACGGTCACTGCTGGGATCGTCATGTGAAGCTACACAACTATAGAGGAATTCATACTTGTCAACCTGACCAACCGGTCAGACATGTGATATTTTTAGCTGTTATCACTTATTGGTAATTCAATCCTTTGGCTTTGTAAAGGTTACCGCAGGAAGGATATAGAACTCTCTCTAGCCAGCAAGGACCAAGGATTCTTCTATGGCTATAGACAAGCTCTTACACTACAACACCCTTATGTATTCCTTCTTGTGTATTAAAATAGTACCAGACACTGGAACAGAAGCTTCATAAAGGCAGTACGATGCACGTCATCTGTCCTAGGGTTGTACTTCTCTAGCTTCAGTGTTACTTTTTCTATGAGATACCATTAAGACTGGAGCCAGCACATAGCAACGTCTACACAGCATGGCACCTAAATAGTATTTAAGTTTGCTTTGCAATGCTTGTGGTCCTGGGCTCAATTCTGACAAGGAAGATTATCTGTATGAAGTTTCTTCATACATGAATTCTTCATTCTTCTTTGTCATTCATGAATGTTCTTCTCACGGATTTTTCCCCTAAGGCAGCCTTTCTCAACCTTTTCAACAAAGGGGAACCCTTGAAATAATTCTCCGGTCTCGGGGAACTCCTGATAAAAATTAAAAATCTACAACTCATGATACATTAGTGTGATGGTCAATGAGAAGAATGCTCCTTACACTTGTGGTCATTGGGAAGAATTACCCCCTTACAGATAGCTGAAAAGATCAATGGTGTCATTGGGAATTTATCTGAGAGGTAGAAATTGACCATTGCTCAAGGAAACCCTAGCAACCACTGCAGGAACCCTGGTTGAGAAACCCTGCTCTAAGGGCTCCAGTTTCTTCCCACATTTTGGAAAGATGAGTAGTTGTGAGTATGCATGTATAACTATGGTGGGACACTTAAAGTGATATTAAAGAATTTTTGTTTAAAAATAACAAACATGTTATACTTGTGGTTTTGCACAGAGCAGCCCTGATCCTCCTCTTCTCAGGTGCCTCCCCAGCTCTCCTGGCCCCTCCCTCTTGCCGAGTGCCTCCACAGTAAGCAGCTTGCTATGGGGGCTCTGGTGCCACTGCTCTGTGTGTCAATTCAGACACGAAGCCGTGGCTCGGCCCCCCCCCCCCTCATTGGCTCACTGACTTTGACAGCAGCGGAAGCCAGTGGCACCCACTGCCAATGGTCTCAGCCAATGAGGAGAGAGAGTCCCCGGACAGCAGAGACTCTCGTGCAACATCGCTGGATCGGGGCTCAGGTAAGAATTAGGGGGGCTACTGTACACAGATTTTTTTTTTATCTTTATGCATTCCATGCATTAAGATAAAAAAAAACATTCTGCCTTTAGAACCAATTTAAAGCCCCTTTGAGACTAGGTTTAATGTTAATGGGTCACTAGTCTCTGCAAAGCATTGTGGGAAAGTGAATAAACATTATTGATGTTTCTTATTCTAGAAGTAAAAATAGGATTTTTGTTTTACTGTAAAATAATTTTATTGGAGTACATTAAAGGGACACAGGAGGTTCCGGCCAGGTCCTAGCTACCTTCAGGAGTTTGGACATTAACAAAGTTGTAAGGGCAGCCTAATGTGATCTCTTCCACATGTGCCCCTTAATATACGCCAAGGAAAGGATTGTTACAGCAAGGCAAAATTCTGCTTTCTTAAATGGACATTAAGGGACTCAGGATGAAGTAATTCAGGTACATCAGGGTGTCTTAAAGCAGTCCAACTGAGGGGGTGTGCAGCACAGTAAACAAAAAGGTAACAGGCCCACAAGACTCAACAGAGCCTCCTAAACAACCCTACGACTGAAGCTGGCATCAGCAGAGACCTGAACATCCACCTGGTAAAACAATGTGTGAACGAAGGACCAGGTCACAGATCTGAGAAACAGATACTGGCTGCTGAATAACCTAGATCTGGTACATAAAATACACTGTTAAAAACACGTCTAAGTACACATTTAGGTGTTGGGCGTTCATTCATTTCATTGGCCAGAATAGTAATTTTCTTCTGGCCATTGAAATGCATGAATGCTCAAGTGTTAAAAGTGCTTTTTCTTCCCAAGTGCTGCTTTCTGAAGGCGATTTTGGTGCCTTCATATTTCTGCCTCTTAACACCTGTAAACACCTATGTGTGCATGGATGCATAGGCTAACATAGAGGGGCATTTGGGGCAAAGAAAAAGTAAAGTAAAGCGACTGTAAAAAGGGTGTTTTTTTAGCTACAGTGTGCATAAGGCCTAAAGGGTTGGATGATGAGCTACCAAATTCAACTGACTACAGTGAAATAAGAAGCAGGCTGTTCCTTATGGGGTCCTTCAAGAATAAAAAACAGTGTCAGACTGTCTAAAACAGCGGTACTCCTTAGACCGAAATGTACGTAGACGCTTGAAGTATGTGTCACATAAGTTCTATGAACAAGGCCACAAATGTGGTCGGATGTTGGCAAGGGCCCTCAGACCATACCGACTGGGCACACAGGTCCACAAGTTGAAAGTCTCCCCAAAGGAAACATCGGCACTGCCCTCTAAAATCGCAGAGGGATTTCGAGAATACTATGCGGCTCTCTATGATCTGGATTCACATATTAACCCAGGGGTAGGAACGGATAGGTCGAAAGCCATTCACGATTATTTGGACGCAGCAGGACTCCCACCCCTAGACGCTGACTCGTGTGCAGATCTAGAGGCCCCAATTAACCTCCCTGAGATAGAGTCAGTGGTGAACTCATTACCTAGCGGAAAAAGCCCAGGCCCCGATGGGTTGACTAAAGCCTACTACAAGACATTTTACCCACTCCTGACAGCCGCACTATGTACATACTTTAATTCTATTGCTAGCGGTAAAGAGATACCACCCGGAGCGCTGCTAGCCCATATCTCCGTGATCCCCAAGGAAAATAAGGACCCTTCTGCCCCACAGAGCTATCGACCAATTTCCCTAATTAATTTAGATATTAAAATTTTATCAAAAATCTTGGCGAATAGAATGAAACATCTTATCCCACTAGTGGTTCACCCAGACCAGACAGGTTTTGTAACAGGCCGAGAGGCCAGGGACAATTCGATCAGAGCGATACAGCTTATACACTGGGCTGGGAGCACGGAAGGCTCCCCACCCTGCCTGCTGTTGTCCACGGATGCGGAAAAAGCTTTTGACCGTGTCGACTGGACATACATGCGGGCAGTGTTGGAGACGAGACCCTGGGTCTGGGACCAAAGATGTTGACTTGGATAATGGCCTTATATTCCACACTGAGTGCACAGGTAAAGGTGAATGGCACCTTCTCCTCAAGATTCCCGATCAGGAATGGCACACGGCAGGGCTGCCCGCTTTCGCCCCTGCTGTTTACCTTGGTCCTGGAACCGTTGTTGCGAACGGTACGGGCAAACTCTGACATCAAGGGGTTGAGGATTGGTAACATGGAACATAAATTGTCTGCCTATGCAGAGACATTCTATTCTATATCACGGAACCCCTGACGTCGCTGCCAAACCTGCTGGAAGCACTAAGACACTTTGGGACATTGTCCAATTTCAAGATCAATTACACAAAATCCGACATTCTCCCCATTAGGCTATCTGCTACACTTGAACGTAATCTACGAGCGGCATTTCCGTTCACTTGGGCCAGGTCATCCCTTAGGTATCTAGGTGTACAGTTGACTGACAGCTACGACTCTTTATACCCCAAAAATTATGGACCATTGTTAGACACCATCAAAACTGACCTGTCCAAGTGGGGTAAGATCGCATTCACGTGGTTGGGCCGCATAAATATCATTAAAATGAATGTCCTTCCCAGTGTACTATTTTATCTCCAGATGATACCAATACCCTTGCCTAAAAGCTTCTTTGCGAAACTGTCAGGACTGTTTGTGGGCTTCATATGGAACAACCGGAAACTTCGGTGTGCGCTTGCACTCCTGAGGCGCTCCAAGCGGGAGGGTGGCTTGGGGGTCCCGGATGTACAGAGATACTATTGGGCGATCGCCCTTCAGAGGATATTAAATTGGCGGTTTCACACTCACACTAAGCTATGGATTCCACTAGAGAAGACCATGGCGGGCAGGGATCTTGCATACGCCTCTTGGCTGCCGGGGGGATACAGGGGCCTATCAGACTCGGCTTCGCCGCTGACGACCCATGCCCTCAGAGTGTGGGATCGGGTCAATAAGCGACTCGGGCTGGCCCCCCCTGTGTCCCCGCTGGCACCCCTGGGAGGGTTCCCATGGTTTCCTCCGGGTGAGCGTCCGGGGTTCTTTGGACCATGGGTAGATGATAATAATGCCAGTTGTGGGAAACTGTTAAGGGATGGGAGACTGATGCCCTACGAACCTTTACAATGGAGACCGGGCAGTTCACATTTGAATTTTTGGAAATACAGGCAACTACACCACTTTATGGAGGTACACTCCAAGTCCATTAGAGATATATCTGCCCTAACTCAGTTGGAACGCCTCTTCATCGAGGAGGAACCGATTCCACATATGATATCAGAGCTTTATAAGTTGTTATACGACTCAATTCCTAAACCAAAACCCCTGCATATCAGGGTTTGGGAAAGAGGCCTGGGGCTGGAGTTCGCCCCCTCCCAGCTGACACACATACACCAACTCGCCCATACTGGTTCTATGGACACAAGGATGCAGGAAACAAATAAGATTCTTACCAGATGGTACAGAGTGCCGACTGAGTTGGCACGAATATATCCAGGTGTGTCGGACGGGTGCTGGAGGGGATGTGGCCAGAGGGGCTCTCTCCTACATTTGTGGGCGGATATTCAGTCTCAGGTCTTTGAAATTACTGGCACACTTGTCCCACTCACCCCATCCCACTTTTTATTGGGTGTCCCCCCTATGCCGGTCAGTATATTTAAGAAGAGCCGGATACCGCACTTAATAAATGCAGCTAGACGTCTCATACCGATTCATTGGAAGACACCCGTCCTACCTAGCAGGGAAGACTGGATCCGCAAGGTTAATGATATTAAGGAAGCTGAGGAATGGGTGGCTGACAGTAGGGGGCATGGGGAGCGCTTTTCTCGTATCTGGTCGCTATGGATAGACCACGTATACAACTCAGGCAGGGTCTCTTCTAGCCTAGAGGTTGAGCTGTTAGAGCTGAAAGAACCATCTCTCAGGCAGCGACTAAACCCCAACAATCCAGACACTGGCCCACGTACGACGGATGGCAGAGTCTGAGCCATCTGGAGAGCGAGAACAATTGATACGACCAATGCTGGACGGGTGGCGGACGGCGGCTGGGAGGCGCAAGGTTGGTCCAACTTCATTCTTTCTTAATTCTTAATCTAAATTTGGTCTATTATTCCCCCTTTTCTTTCCCCTTTTTTTTTCTGTTTTACTTACTCTCTCTTCCTATTCTTCTTTTAAGTTATCTTTTCCTCCTTGTATGTAACCTTAGATTGGTTATAAGTTGTGCTAATGGATGTGGGGGCTGGGGCCCGGGCATGGTATCTTTCCTAGAGATGTAGGGCAGTGAAGCCGGTTGGGGCTGGACTGGCTGAGGCTTGCCTATCAAATGGGTGGAAGGGGGTCGGGGGCTGCCGGGTGTTGGGGGCGCGCTGGGGGCAGTAGATGGAGGCCTTAGAGCCCCCTGCCCCGGGCGGGCCCACGCGCTTGGTTGCTCCCCCTCCTCCTTTGTATAATTAGCACACGATAGTTAATACAGCAGCCGCGCTGAGCCCGTGATGCTGACAATTGGCCTCTTCCTTGTGCCTTGACCCGGAAACCACCCCCCTTTATTCCTTATTCTTTTTGGTAAAAGCCCTTTCTGAGGTATTCAGGAGCATATACCAGACATTAACCTTTGGGGGGACCCAATGTTAATGTTTATATGACATTCTTGTCTTTGATGTTTATTATCTCAATAAAAACAGATTTGACAAAAAAAACAGCAAAACTCAACTCCTGTCCTCAGGACCCACTAACAGGCCAGATTTTAGGTATTACCTTGGGGAGCTGTTTAGACATTAATGGCTGTGTTTTGAGTTATTTTGCGGGGACAGCAAATTTACACTGTTATACAAGCTGTACACTCACTACTTTACATTGTAGCAAAGTGCCATTTCTTCAGTGTTGTCACATGAAAAGATAGAATAAAATATTTACAAAAATGAGAGTGGTGTACTCACTTTTGAGAGATACTGTGTATGTGTGTGTGTGTATATCTATCTATCTATCTATCTATCTATCTATCTATCTATCTATATATATATATATATATATATATACACATATATACACACACACACACACACGTGATTCTGAATTTCCAGGTAAGGGGTGCGCACACTCCCGTCCGGCTGTGCTATCACTGCCTCCAGCACATGCCAATGTAATTGCACCAGATGTTAACCCCTTCCCAGCCAGTGTCATTAGTACAGTGTCAGTGTATATTATTAGCAATGATCACTGTATTAGTGTCACTGGAGATGTCAGTGGGAGTTAGCCAGTTCCCACAAAGTGCCAGTTAGTGTTAGATTTCCTGCCATCACGCTATAAGTTGCTGATCACTGCCATTACTAGTATAAAAAAATAAAAATTATTTAAAATGCCAGAAAATATCTCTTAGTTTGAAGACGCTATAACTTTCACACAAAACAATCAATATACACCTAATGGGATTTTTTTTTATTTTTTTTTTTACCGAAGACATGTAGCAGAATACATTTTGGCCTAAATGTATGAAGAAATTTGATTTTTAAACATTTTTTATTGGATATGTTTTCTAGCAGAAAACATGTTTTGTTTTTTTTCAAAATGTATACTCTTTTTTTCATTTATAGCGCAAAAAATTAAAAGCCCAGTGCTGACCAAGTACTACCATAAGAAAGCTCTATTTGTGGGAAAAAATGCCTTACATTTTGTTTGCATACAGCATTGCATGACCACCCAATTGTCAGTTAAAGTAGCACAGTGCAGAATAGCAAAAAATGGCCTGGACATGAAGGGGGTAAAATCTTCCGGAGCAGAAGTGGTTAAGGTGAAAGGAAGAAACAACCTTGGGAAGAAGCCTCATGCACCAAGACAATTATGTCTCTTTGAAGCACAAGAAAAGTTTTTTTTTTACAGGTTAAGGCAAACTCAGCAACTGTCCTTGCAGAGGTGACAGCAGGCAATGAAGAAGACAACCTTGTGAGTAAGCAGAGGAATATCTATAAGAAGTTCAAAGGGCAGTTTCTGAAGAACCAACAAAACCAGGTTCAGATCCCAAGATGTCACTGGGCGACATACAGGGGAAGTAATGTGAGTGACACCCTGTATGAAGGTTTTTCACTAGGGATTGAGAGGCAAGCAGTCTTTTGAAAAAGAACTATAAAGGCTTTCACCCTTGATAGTACCCAAGGGCCAAAAGCTGATCCAAACCAAATTAGAGAAAATAGGATTTGCCTCATGGAGTTCTTTCTTAGCTTCGCACCAGGAGAAAAATGCTTTCCGGGTATGATTGTAGACTTCGTGAAAAGTTGAATTCCTAGATATTAAAAAGTGTAGTGATAACTACATCAGACAGGCCCTTTTCATGTCTGCCTGGGCCAATTCAGTGCGATGATAATAATAGGAATGGCTTCCATCTCGATCCTTTGGAGCAGTTAAGGAAGGAAGCAAGGCATAGATCAGGTTGAACTGATGGCACAGAGTGGACCAGAGCACCCACTGTGAAGACCAGAGGATTCCTGGACCTTCTCAATTTGTTTTTGAAAACCCAGAAGCTAGGAGATGCAGTTCCAACATCCCCCACCTGCGACAGTGGTCTTGAAACTCCTCAGGGTGAAGCGACTGTTCCCTGTAATCCAGATGTTGACTACTGTGGAAGTACACCTTCAAATTTTCCACTCCTGCAATGTGCATGGGTGACAGAGCTGGAACAGAGCAGTCTGTCCAAGTCTTCAGGTTCCATCCTGATGAACGAGGTTAGATGACCTTGCAATAAAGAGGTCCAGAGTTGGAGACAATGAAATCGCTCTGAGCTATAGGATTTTGATTGGAAGATAAACTTTCTCCAGCAACCAAGTCCCTTGCATTGAGAGAGCATCTAGGACTCCGCCCCAGCCCAACAGACTGGTATCCATTGTGAGTACCTTCCAAACCAATGGGAATAAGTATTTCCCTGACTCTAGAGCTGGACTGGTGATCCACCAGGCCAGGGCAAGCAACTGTTCAGAGACTAAGCATGATTATCCTATGCTGCTAGAATGTTAAGCTGCAACAGATTTGAGGGAATTTGGGCATAAGGATCTACTGCAAAAGAGGCTAACATTAAGCCCAGAATCCTCATGCAAAAGTGAAGGATTGATTGGCTCCTGGACTGTAAAGTTTGAATGTGGGAGCGGAGAGTTTGGAGCTTGTCCTGTGGAAGGAAAACCTTGGGTAGGGCCATATTCAGGGACCGGGACAAGGCCCAGATACTTGAATCAATGAGACCGTTCCTGTGACTTCTGGAGATTTAGGATCCACCTAAACATCTGTAGGGTATAAACAGCACATTGGCTGATAGAAAAAGGATATCCCACTATGGGGATGCCCTGAGAGTGAAGCAGAGCAAGCATAGGGGCTAGGACACTGGTAAAAACCTGAGGTGCAGTGGACAGACCAAAGGAAAGAGCAACAAATTGGTAGCCAGCAATGACTGACCAGGAGGAAGGTGTTGAGAACATTTAAATCCAGCATGAATCAGTGCCTTGCGAATAGAAACCATGGAACCTTTACTATTCTGAGACAATGGCTATGACCACTTGAGAAAGGAGCTGCGCCAGAGCACCGTGGAGGTCCACTAGTCTTTGTGGGGCTACTACCAAGTTTAACAAACATAAACTGGGGTGGAGCTAATCACAGATATTCTAGCTTGTAACCACTGAATTTAACGTTTCAGACCCAAAAGTCTGATATGTCCTGGGACTAGATGGCTGCAAAGGCCAACATATGTCCCCAGATTCTGACAAATGGGGGGCATCCCCTCAATGAGAGCAGGGTGAGTTCACGGATTTGGAAGATTTGGGGTCCAGGTCCTATGGCTGAATGGAGTTCCAGGCTTTGCCTTGGAGGCCTGACAGAAATTAAAAGAACTATTCTTAGTCTCAGAAGTAGAGGATTTCCTAGATTGAGGATTTTCTTTCTTTCTCTTGGGCAAAAGGGTACTTTATCCACAACTGACCTCCTTAATAAAATTGTTCAGGGATTCACCAAAGAGATGTGCCCCATAAAAGGGCTTACATAAGATGCGTTTCTTGCATGGATACTGCAAAGACCAACTTTGGACTCAATTGGTAATTTGCATGTGAATCAAAAGGAGACCCATTCTGGATATTTGGCGTAAAATATCCACTGGTTGTTGGGAGGACAGAAGAAATCCACCAAGATAGATCCAGGATCCTGAGAAGTATCTTGGACCACACAGCATGCCACAAATGGCAGGTTATAGGGTAGGGCCTGTGAGGGAGACAAAGCCCCGTACACAGGGCCCGAATATCAGGAGGTATCGACCGGTTCAACAGAAACTGGACAACATTTGGCCCGTGTGTAAGTCCAGCTTCTTTCCAAGGGGCATGAACAAAAAAGGTCTGCTGATTGGCATCCGATCAGCACTCTCAGCCAATGGCTGAGAGCGCTGACCGGTGTGTTCTGGCGGGGGGGTTGTCCCCCTGTCAGAACACAATAGCTTAGCGGGGAGATCACTATACTAACATCAGAGTTAGTACCGCGGCTCCTGTCAAGCTCTTCAGGTTTTTTTTGTTCAGCCTGCAGGGTTGATCGAAAAAAAAACAGTAGTGTATACTACGCTTTAGGCCTTAAAAAGGGGTTCCAGCCTTTTATTCACAGGATCTTTAAACAATGGGATGATCTCTACTGGGACTGTCACAGTCTTCTTAAAGTAGCAATTCAGCCTAAATCTACTCACAGCCACATTCTAAGACTAATCTTAACTAAACCCATCTAGCCCTATAAAGCAAAAATCGCTTTATATACCTTTCCAGCAGCAGATGCTGTGTAGAAGAGACAGCCAACAATGGCTGGGAAGTGACATCACCAATAGAGTTACTATGGGACTTCCATTGTCGGCTGCCCCTTCTGCACAGAGAAGCCACCACTGACAGCTCAGCGTGGGACCAGACCAGAGTGGCTTCAGAAAAGGTATGTATAGCGATTTCTTCATTACAGGGTTAGATAGGTTAGTCTTAGAATGTTGCTGCGTGTAGATTTAGAGTTGGTTAATTTTAAGCTGAACTTCTACTTTAAGAATCTCTCCTCTATCAGGGCATTGCTGTGGAAAAACTTTTGTAAGGGGCAAGGACTATATCAGACTTAGGCCAATCACTACAAAAACAGGGTGCAAAAGAGAATATAAGAAAGGACTTTTTCATGGTCATCTAGGGCGCAGCCAGGGCTCTGCAGCCGTAATCACACACGAGGAGGAGATTTGCAGTCACTCAAATGTCTTCCTCTCCTCCTCCATCCCTGGGATCTGAGCAGTGCCCGTGTCCAGCCACCCTGTCAGCTCTCTGCCCACCTCCCTCCCTGGGCGATGTGCAGCCACTAGAGGAAAATAGTGGGCGGCATTGTGAACGGAAAAACAAGTGTAAACAGCTGATGGCGCTAACCTGGATTTTTTAACTATGACAAGTGGTGTATAAATAAAATAAGTATACCAAATAAATATATATCTCAAATAAAGTAATTATAATAATGATATATCAAAATGGTGCATAAAAATATATAATAAACCCGCCTGAACAGAAAGTGGTATAATCGTATAGAAACGTAAAAAAGTTCAGTATCAACAGGATTTCCTGCAGGTAATAAGTGATAAAAGTGATGGTGTTACAAGGACAAAAATGCAAATTTAAAACTAGAAACGCATAATCTGCAAGTTTAAAAGGATGAGACCAAAAACTCCTGTAAGACAATAAGCTAGCAATTTAAAAGTGTCTGCGAGAGAAATTTGTTAAGCAAATTAAAATGTTGATCAGTTCATTATACGCAAAATGTCTTTTGTTAAATAAAAATCCAAGGAAATGTTTGGAATGGCTTGAAACAATCTGGTGTTTGTGACAGTTCAAAATAAAGGTGACTTCACACTCCGGTGTTGGTGACAATTCAAAGTATAGGTGACTCCACAACGTGCTCCCCTCCTGAGTCCCTACTTACCAGAACCCTGCACCCCTGCAGGGGTAACGTGCATGTAGGGACCTTTGCCCTGGATGGGGATAGGAAGATGGATCTACGATGGTTGCTCCAGTGATGGTTCCCTTTCCTGATGGTCCTGGATCGATTAAATCCTTATGGTATCCTGGGAGGTATCCTCTGGTCACGAGGGGAACGAGGGAGGGAGGAAGGAACTCCCTCAAAACGTATGAAAAGGAGTATAAAAAATCCAAAATAGTGTAACTCCGTATAAAATGTATAAATTTATTTTCAGCAATCAATGTAAAAAAGGACGACTTACACAGTTTTAAGATGGATAAAAAAACTGGGTATTTTGACACATTCAGCAGGAAAAAATGTAACTAACGACTTTTATTTAAATATGTAAAATATGCCTCAATGTGATAAAACCTAAAAAATATGAGGAAAAGTATGCAAAACTCCCTCAAGGAAGGAGGGAGGGAGCAAGGGGAGCACTGGTCTCCTATGGAGGGTCCTATGGTATTCCTAAATTAGCTAGGTCCTGGTAGTCCTTTCCCTTGGTAGTGACCTCGTTGGTAGCATCTAGGTAGAAGGATAGGGGTAGGTCCCGTTTCCAGGGATGTACGTGCAATGGGGACGTCCCCACGTCCCAAGACCATTCATCCCTGAGTCCTCCCCTCGTGCAACACCTCAGTGGATATGAAACTTAACAGTGGTTGTGGCCTCACACTTCAGTGG
>BLSH010355785.1:327010-353960 GCA_018402905.1 Glandirana rugosa | reverse complement strand
CCTGGGAGGTATCCTCTGGTCACGAGGGGAACGAGGGAGGGGGGAAGGAACTCCCTCAAAACGTATGAAAAGGAGTAAAAAATCCAAAATAGTGTAACTCCGTATAAAATGTATAAATTTATTTTCAACAATCAATGTAAAAAAGGACGACTTACACAGTTTTAAGATGGATAAAAAACTGGGTAAAAATGAGTAAATAGTTGAAATAACAGTAGTAAGGGTTCGTGAACAAACCAGCAGCTCGGCTGCTGTTTGAGGAAGGGACGTCTCCCTTCCTCTCCCTGTGGTTTGCGGTACAGAGCGCTGAACCACTGAACCCGGAAGTGACGTCAAAAGAACGTGACGGACGTGCGTGCTGGCCCAGCCTAACGCGTTTCGTCATAGGACGTCGTCGGAAGCGGTGGCCATCTTGGTGCTCCGTCACCTTATATACCCACTGTGAGGGGGCGGTCTTATATTCATTGCTTCCTTACAGGTGACCGCCGCCATTTTTTTGGTAGGAAAAGAGAGTTATATATACTGTATAAAACGGAAAGGTGGAATAGTGTTATTTAGGGGAAGATCGTGCAGGTGGTTGCGGGTGTACCAGTGATTAGACGGGCAAAAAGAGATCTTTATAATAAAGAGGACGGAAAAAGGGGTCAGAATGCATATAGCATAAACTGTTTTTGGCATTTACAAATTAAAAATTAAAAGTGAAAATCTGTACTGAGGCCATAAAAAATGAAAAAATAAAAGTGCTGTTGAGTGCGGATAGTGTCTAAAGTAGTATTAATTATCGAAAAGTGTAAAAAGGAACGATATTTTATATAGACAGGGAACAATTTTTGGAGGAAGGGAAACGTACCCCTCCCATATTCATATTATCAAAAATTACACAATATTATTATACAGTACCCAGAATCAGCCTTATGTATGCCAATCGTTTGTCATAAGTATTATGTTAATATGACGGATATATATTCAAAACAATAACTAAATAAAAATAAATAAAATTAGAATAACCAAAGGTAAAACATTTTTGTCAGGGGAGGTAAAACACTTTTGTCAGGGGAGGTAAAATAACGGTTTAGTAAAAATATGATTTTTCTGCTTTCTAAATATAAAAACTTTTTTAAGAGGGTATAGTAGGTGGTCCCTATGAAGAATAATGGATTGTCATGAGTACAGAGGACACTAGAAAGTTTTTAGGCAACCTTAAAATGTGTATAAAAGAGTTTTTTTTAGAAAATGTATATAAAAAAATATATAAAATCTATATATATATATATGGTATAGACAGGTATATAGATTAGGGGGTATGTGTGGAAGAGGCATTATATAATATAATAAGAAACTAAAAGGTATAAATGAATAAAAATGTATAGTAGAACATTCATAAAACTGCCATTTAGAAGTTGGAGAGGAAGCAATTGAGATCTATGTCTACATTCAGGCCTCCTGGCACAAGTGTGCCCAGGCGGTATATCCACTGCGTTTCGTTCTTAGAAACCTCTGTCCTTTTGCTCCCCCCTCTCCAATTATTTTTAATTCTATCTATCCCGTAAAAAATAAGACATGAGGGATCCTTATGGTGAAACTCTTTAAAATGGTGGGACAGGTTGTGTTTGGGGAAACCCTTTTTAATATTGTTAATATGTTCCCTTATTCTAACGAACAAGGGTCTGGTGGTTCTCCCCACATATTGAAGATGACACGGACACTCGATGACGTATGTGACGTGGGTGCTACTGCACGTAATCAACTCCTTGATTTGAAATTCTCTGTTGGATGTTGTTGCTCTAAAGCTGGTTCTCTTCCTTGGCTGAGCTTTACTTACTTTACATGGCAGACATTTTTGGCATTTGTAGAAACCTTTTAGGTTTGCCATCAGCTTGACTTCCGTAGGTGGATTTATTACGTTGTGTACCAGGCGGTTCCGCAGGTTTGGGGCCTTCCTGTAAATGAATCTCGGTTTCTTGGGTAGGAATTTGGATAGGACTTTATCAGTCCTAAGGATGGGCCAGTATCTCTTGAAAATTCTTTCTACCATCCTGTATTGCCGATTGAACCCCGTAATGAAGGTGATATCATTAGTAGCCTTGTGGCTATCCCTACCTTTTGTAAACAAGTTCTCCCTCGGGATTTGTCTTACTTTTTCCTTTATCAGTTTCAGTTCATCCTGGGCATATCCTTTTTCTTGAAACCTTTTTATCAGGATGTCTGTTTGTTTGTCGTAATCATCCTCCCTATGGCAGTTTCTTCGAATCCTAATCATTTGACCTTTTGGAATATTTCTGATCCATCCTGGGTGATGGCAGCTGGATGTCGGGATATATCCGTTTCTATCTGTAGTTTTGAAAAAAGTTCTAGTATATAGCTTGTTTTCCATCTTGAAAATCTGTAAATCTAGGTAGTTGATTTCTTTGTCACTCCAATTTCCTGTAAACGATATTCCATAGGCATTAGTGTTCAGACTGTTCATAAATTCTTGTAGGGAGTCCTCTGTTCCCTCCCACAAGATGATGATGTCATCAATGTATCTCCGGTACATTTTTAGTTCAGGTCTCATTGGTGAATAGATGTATTGCTCCTCCCACATATCCATAAACAGGTTGGCAACGCTAGGTGCGTATCTCGCACCCATTGCCACGCCTTTCTCCTGTACATAATATTGATGGTTGTACCAGAAGTAGTTGTTGCTCATTGCCAATTCGAGTCCTTCCAGGATATATTCAATCTGTTCCCTCTTCAGTTCAGAGTTTTTATACAAGGCTCTTTTCACCCCTTGTAGGCCATGCTCTTGTATTATGCTAGTATAAAGCGAATTCACATCCACCGTGGCCAATAAATAGTGACTTGTATTTACCATAGTGTCCAGTTCCTTTATAAGTTGTGAGCTATCTTTTAAGTACGATCTCCCCTCTTTGACCATTGGTTTCAAAAAATGGTCCAAGTACTCCCAGAGTCTGGAAAAAATGGAATTGATCCCACTTATGATGGGTCGTCCTGGCGGTTTATTGAGTCTTTTATGTATCTTTGGAAGGTAATACATTACCGGCGTCTTAGTGGACTCAGAGAGTAAATATCTTGCCTCCTTGTTCAAAATCCCTTTGGTTTTTCCTTTTTTGATGTATTTTTTCAGTTTTTTCTCAAATTCATTCTTGGGGTTTTTTCTTAATTTTCTATATGTATCCTTGACATTAAGAAGATTAACCATTTCTTCTTCATAATCAGTTTTGTTTAATATGACCAGACCTCCACCCTTGTCAGCGGGTCTGATCACCACGTTTTTTCGTTTACCAAGTGCCTTTATGGTGTCCCATACATTTTTAGTCTTTTTCCATATGTTCCCTATTTTGTTGCCAGGTTTATTATTGTTCTTTATATTCTTTAGGTCCTTCTCCACCATCTTTTTGAATGCAAGAATGCATTCTCCCCCTGGTACATTGGGGTTAAATACAGAGTTATTTCTTAGGGTTGTCTGTGCATATTCCGAATTGGAAGAGGTAGGTTGTACATGGTTGAGGGCAAAATGTTTCTTTAATTTTAGTTTTCTGATAAATTTTTGTAGGTCAATATAGACCTCAAAATCATCTAGATTCTTGTCTGGGGCGTATTTTAGGCCTTGATCTAGTAGCGTCATCTCCTCATGGGTGAAAGTCGCTTCACTGAGGTTGAAGATGCCCTCGCCTACTGATTTCGTCTTCTTTTTCTTCCTGCCCCCTCTCTTGCCTCTTCTCCTACTTCGTGTCTTCTCATTTCTTCCTCTCGTGGATGGTATTCCTCCCAGCCTCTGTCCCTCCATCTGTGGGTGCCTGGGTCTTGGTCTCGTGGTCCTTGTTCCTGTGGGGCTCCTCTCCAACGGGGTCCTGCCGTGTCTTGTTGGTTTCTTCCTCCCCAATGAGGCCTGGGTCTCGGCCCTCCTCCTTTTTTGTGAACGGAGACAATCAGGATGGAGCCCTCCAGGCCCGGACTGGACATATAGAGCACACGCCCAGGCCACTTGTCCTGGTGGAGCCCAAAGCTAAACTGCTCCTGCAGCCCGGTCTGCTTACCCGGCTTGGCGGAACCCAGGGATCAGCTGACCTGTCGTGGGGGAGGAGCTGGAGGAGATCTCCCTTGCGTGAGCCTGTAGGAGACCCCATCTACTGATCTTGGGACTGGTGATACTATCTGCTGCTGCCCGACACATGGAGGGAGTGATATCCCCCAAGGTAATAACCCCCCTCTCCTGTCCACCTGGCTGCATCCCCCCTGTACTGTCCACCTGGCACTGTCCTCTCCCCCCACCTGGCTGTTGGGGGATGTTTTAAACATTTAAAGAGACACTTAAAAAAACAACACACACAATTGCCCTGCACTTGTCATGTATCACCGCGCATGCCGGAGTGAGAGCAATAATTCTAGCATCAGAACTACTGCATAACACTAACCTGATGTCCTGTAGGGGCCTTTAAAGCATTGCCTATGAAAAAATATAGGGTACTGAAGTTTTTCGCTGTTTCATGGGTGCACACATGCAAAGCCCCTATAGGTCATCAGCTTAGTGTTAACACTACAGGAGTTCTGGTGTTAGAATTATTAAATTATTTTTTTTTGGGGGGGAGGGGGGTGCAAGCGTCTGGTCTTGCCTAGGGCGCAAAAATAGTCTAGCACCGGCCTGGTCTATGAACAATCTTAGGAAACTTTAAAACAGATCACTGCCTGCTCCTGCTCTGCAGATGTTGAGACAGACATTGGACTAGATACAACCTGGAAGCAGCTGTAATGAGGGTCTCTTCACAAAGAATCGGTCAAAACTGGAGCACTAATGCCATCCACATCATGTTTTCTTCTGATCATGAAATTTGCCATTAATGCCAATTCATCCAAGTTTTGTACATTGGCTCTTAAGGTGATGGTAAACAATCACCTTGTAAAACAACCCATTAAGTTTGCAACTGAAATGAAAGGCAAAACATTTTTGTATAGATATTAAAAAAAAAAAAAAAAAAAAAAAACATTCTAAATACCCTTTTCTCCCCCTTTTTTAATAAGTGATCACTTTCCCTCTGCTCTCAGCTGCAAAAGAGCTGGGGGGAGGAGAAACAGCAGCACACTGAGATTCCCACTGAATGGCTGTGCAGAGGGGGTGTGTCAGGTAGGATTGCCACCTTTTCTTCAAGCCAAACCCGAACACTTTAATGGCCAGGGACACCTTTGGGTGCCCCAAGGAGAGTAGTAATGCAGCGCACATAGCGTGCCGCAGAAAACAGGGGGTGTGGCCAAATTGTTCTTGCTGATGTCATTGCGCTGCGCCCCCCCCCCCCCACCCAGTTATGCACAACCTGCCCCCAGACAGCCACCCGCAGCAGATTTGTGTGAGACGATCTTGGTTTCTTGGTGAGCCACAGACCGGTCTGAATAATGTGTCTGGGTTTCAGTCTGCCTGAAACCCGGACACATGATTCGAATCCTGGACAGGTGGCAACCCTACTGTCAGGACAAGTCTGATCATTGTAGGAGAGCAGGCTGAGTTCCCAGCATAGTTAGAGAACTGACTACGGTTTGTTCTCCTGCTTAGTGTGGTCAGTTTTTAAAAAGGAAAGCAGAGGGACTTGTAGGAACACCAGCAATTTCACACAAAGGAAGCAATACAAAGAGAACAGGATACTTTTTCATATAAGTACATGGTACAGCAGGCACATATCAGGAATATGAAATGCTGGGGTAACAAACACTTTAAGACACCAGCATTAAGACTACTGATTTACTCAGGCTTAGTATCTTATGCCATAGCGAGGTCTCCAGTGTTTGTGGATATCTGAGAAGAGCACATATCCAAATCAACCAAACACTGCTAACTCCATGGGGTATAGGCAACTAGTAGTAAAGTGAAGTAAATGTTAGGTCACTACAACTGTGTTGCTGCATCAACTATTTATCATGGACCCAACCATCAACAGAACATATTTCTAAACCAAGAATGCCATAGACACATGACTTAAAGCTGCGATATGTGCAGATATAAAAAGAAAATTAACACAGCTCTGTATTAGTACAGCCTTAATTTTTTTTTAAACTCCTTTATGCCTGAGGGTACTACAAATCTTAATGCCTAAGCACAATTTTGCAACTTGTGTTAGTAAACCCGTACTTATCACAACTACTTTGTATATCCAGGTAGATTATACCTTGTTTTTTCCAGGACAAATTGGGCTTTCATTTGAGGGTAAATGGTAATGGATATCTCCTAATTTTTTTTATTTATTATCATCATAGCAAAACTGGCCCAATATAGCCAAAAAAAATATTTCATGTATATGTCTTGTTACTATCATAACCTACCACCAAAGAACAACCTAAAATAAATTATCTTGCTCTGGAACAATCACATATGAGTATGTCTTGGAGGTTGGAGGAGGAGGGGAAGGAGGAGAGGGACCTCTGGGACCACTGAATGGGCCTGTATATGTGCTGTGGTCCCTCTTCTTGACACCTGCATACCGCTCTAATCCCTTTCTTGGTTTCTTCCTTTTTTCCCCCTCTTCATCTTTGACCTTTTCTTTTCTACCCGTTTTTCATACTTATATTTGGGGGAGTTTTATTATAGTGAGTCAAATAAACCACTATTGTGCCATATTATGATACAAATGTTGATAATTTTGTTATTTCATTTAGATCACAGTTAACAAAAGTCTGTATCAATAGCTCCTGATGAAGAGGACTTTGTCCAAGAAACACGTTGAGCTGCAAAGACTATCGTGCACAAACTACTGTAGTACTGGATTGAGATAGATTTGTTTTATTAATTTGTATTGTACTTTATTGCGGTCTTATGTAAAGACAGACTATAAGTGTCTCATTTTAAACAGATTTTTGAATAAATATCACATTTTATAAATATGCTGTGCCTTAAAAGTCCCATGGTTTTTGCAACTTGTCTAGTTTCAATACACATGTGTATGTTAGTTGTATGTACCCGTAGTACAGTCCCAAAACACATCGACACAGATACTAATTTGTGATATATATAAAGACCAAACAGTGCCCCGAAGTCTTTGCTCAGCGCTGTAGGTAATGCGATCTCTCTTCCTTAGACTTTTAGCAGCTGCTGATAAGTAACTCAAACCAAAATCTTCAATATACAGTGCACTGAACAAAACAGTCCCTGCAGCAGCGCTAATATATTCCTAGTAAATGGGGAAATCTTCATGCAGTGTGGGCCATGCTGCTATATATCTTGCCACCACCAAACACACACCGCGTGAGTGAGGACCGGGTCCCCTTCAGGCTTGCACTCACCAGATACAGGTGAGTAATTCACATGGGATATCTCACTGATCCGTAATGGTTATATCAGCAGGTGCATCGAGCAGGTGCCACGATCCTTCCTCCGTCTCCAATGACGTGATCAACTCCACTACGGGCTTCCCTCGTGTGTCACATTGAAACAATAAAAATGCGCTGTGTATGAATGAGCTGTTTACCACTTCCCGGCTAAGGCATCCCCGATCCTACCGGTGCCCGCCCGATACGTCTTGGGATCTCCCTGTCCGGAATGTCTCCTGTCAGCTCAGTCCGATGCGATTAGGGCGGGGCCAAGTGACGCATCGGACTGAGCTGACAGGAGACATTCCGGACAGGGAGATCCCAAGACGTATCGGGCGGGCACCGGTAGGATCGGGGATGCCTTAGCCGGGAAGTGGTAAACAGCTCATTCATACACAGCGCATTTTTATTGTTTCAATGTGACACACGAGGGAAGCCCGTAGTGGAGCTGATCACGTCATTGGAGACGGAGGAAGGATCGTGGCACCTGCTCGATGCACCTGCTGATATAACCATTACGGATCAGTGAGATATCCCATGTGAATTACTCACCTGTATCTGGTGAGTGCAAGCCTGAAGGGGACCCGGTCCTCACTCACGCGGTGTGTGTTTGGTGGTGGCAAGATATATAGCAGCATGGCCCACACTGCATGAAGATTTCACCATTTACTAGGAATATATTAGCGCTGCTGCAGGGACTGTTTTGTTCAGTGCACTGTATATTACAGATACTAATTTAACCAGTTCAGGACCGCGCTATAGCCGAAAGACGGCTACAGCGCGGCTCTGAAATGCCCGCAGGACGTCCATGGATGTCCTGCCTCATGCGCGCTCCCCGCGCGCACTCGCAGCCTGCGGCGGCGCGCTCTCGCGGCCGCCACACGCTGCGTGGGCGTGCCCGCGGGTCGGGCAGACTCGATGTCCGCCCGAGACCCGCCGATCACCTGTAGCAGCCTCAGAACGGGGAACTGCCGATGTAAACACGGCGGTTCTCCGTTCTGTGAATGGGACATGACAGATCTACTGATCCCTGTCACTGGGATCAGTTAGATCTGTTACGTCTCGGACAGCCCCGCCCCCCCACAGTTAGAACACACCCAGGGAACATTGTTAACCCCTTCACTGCCCCCTGCAGGTTAACCCCTTCACTGCCAATGACATTTATACAGTAATCAGTGGACATTTAAATTTCTGATCGCTGTATAAATGTCATTGGTCCCAAAAATGTGTCAAAAATGTCCGACATGTCCGCTGCAATATCGCAGTACCGATAAAAATCGCAGATCGCCGCCATTACTAGTAAAAAAAAAAAAAAATAGTAAAAACGCTCTAATAGTAAGAAAGCTCTATTTGTGGGAAAAAAATGATAAAAATTTTATTTGGGTACAACGTCGCACGACCGCGCAATTCTCATTCAAAATGTGACAGCGCTGAAAGCCGAAAATTGGTCTGGGCATGAGGGGGGTTTAAGTGCCCAGTAAGGAAGTGGTTAATAAATAAAAAAATAAAACTAATTTTTGACCAAAAATATACTGACCATGACCTTTGGCCTTTCAGTGGCTGATTATTGCAATAGCCAATAAGAGGCTATCACAGCAATCAGGTGACCCAGGAATCATGCGTTCCGGGTTCCGATGATTGGTCTCTGTGCTGGGAGCTCGTTGTGCGGCACATTCCCAGCACAAAGATATATATGCAGCCCCGCAGGAAAAAGCCCAGTGCTGTGAGGTTGCATATATGTGCTATGTTGGCGTGAAGGGGTAAATAATGGACATTATATTGTACATTAATGGGCATTATTATTGTACATTTACTACAAAGCTTTTAGTGAATGATGACCACTCTCGTGAAGAATACCCAACAACTGATGAAGCAGCAAATGTGATTGAGAGGTCACTGCGATTCATGCCACGTGGTGAGTGTGGTGTCAAAGGGGAGCGGCGTCCACTTGATGCACTGATCAGGAGTGGATGTGAAGATTTTAACATATGGATAGTTGTTGTCTCAGAGACATTTACTCACTTAAAGAGCAGAACTTTTTGTCACGTGGTGGAAGGTGGTGTGATTAAAGGTGGTGGAGTACTACTATAGTGATTGTATTGATACACTCATTGTTGTAGTTTATAAATCTCCTGCCTTGCCAATTAGGGCAAAGCTGTGCAAATCTGAGGACTGGATGGACAAAACTCCAACTCCTTTGGCAGGTTAAACAGCCCTGTATGTATTCCATTTGTGTATTTAACAATTTTCTGGAGTTCAACTTCAGCCCCTTGGAGCTGGCCCTTTAAAGGGTTTAGGATGCCAGGATTCCGGGAGGCGGGGTTATGATCATGTGACTGCTGTGATTATCTATCACATGATCAGAAAGCTACTGATCACACGCTTTCCGTTAGCCGACAGGAGCGCATTCTAAGCACAGCTGTATTTGCACTAATGCATGCAAATATCCGGCCGCTCAGCCCCAAGGCCCACCCAACGAAAGGCCGCATATTTGCGTGCGGCGGGGGCCAAGAGGTTAATGCAAAACTTCAAAGTTAAGCCCCGTACACACGGTTCGACGATCGTCGCAAATCGTATGTTAGCTGTCGTATGTAGCACACTGACTGCACTACACGATCGTACGACCGCAGAAGAACGTTCAGGTGCATGTAATTAGCATCCAGCCATTCCTGACTTCTGAGCATGCGTGTTTTGCACAATACAACTTTGTTGTAACAACTGCTCTGTACACATGATACAACGGTCGTATGAGAGCTTGTTGGTACGACCAAGTTTTCTAGTCTGCTCATACAACTCCCTTGTACGACCGTCGTATGTTCGACTGTTCAAATCGCGCATACGAACGATCGATATTGCATACAACGGTCGTTAGTACGACCTGTTGTATGCGATCGTCGAACCGTGTGTACGAGGCTTAAGGAACCCCCCCCCCCCCCCATGCACACTAGCTTTTTTTTTCTGCTCCTAGAAGCTAGTGTTATCCTATGTATCCATGCACTCTACTTTAGGCTATTAGCATTTCACGACCTTCTAGGAGCAGAAAAAAAAAATCGTTTTTGTAGAGTTTCTTGGAGCGTTTTTCCAACAGAAATGCTCCTACGGCTCGGCTTCCCCTAGTGCGACTTGTCATGCAACGTCGCATGATAAGACGTACCCCATGATTACCGTTCATATCTGTGCGACTTCAAAGTAGTCCCTGCACTACTTTGGACCTCAAGTAGCATCAAAATCGGACCATAGACCTCAAGAATACACAGGCATTGCTTCAAATGCCATCAAAATTGCGGCAAAAAAAACAAATCGCTCCAAAATCTTGCGACTTTGGGGTTGCAATATTGGAAACCTAGCCTTCCCCTTTCACACTGCTGCGACTTTGCTGTGATTTCAAGGAATGCCTGTGTAAACTTGAGGTCTATGGACCTCAACTCGCATCCAATTCGGACCAAAGTAGTGCAGGGACTACTTTGAAGTTGCACAGATATGAACGGTACTCATTGGAAATCGTGGGGTACGACTTGTCATGCGACTTAGCAGTCCCAAGTCGCAGGAGTTGCACAAGTGTGAGGCTGGATTCACATCATTGCGGTGTGAATTCCAGTCTGCTTGCTGCTGAGAAGGGGCTGAGCCGCTGTTTAGTGGCTCCTGCCCATTCTCACAGCGCAGCAGCTGCGGGGGGAGGGGCCGCGAGCAGGGGGAAAGAGCCCTGTTCAGTGCAGAGCACATCTCCAGGGTAGATGCATTCCCATTGAACTTAATAGGCTGGGAATTTGCACCGCATTGCACATAAAACACACACGTTTTCTGTGCAATGCGGACTGCGAATGCACCGCACCTATGTGAACCTGACATATTGAAAACCATGTGTTTTCAAGTGTCATGCGAATTGGATGGTGGTGTAAGCCGCATCCAATTCACATAGGTGTGAACCCAGCCTTAAAGGGGCCTAAGCTACTAAAATGCTACCAACAGCTTTTTTATTTTTTTTCCTTCATGTACTGCAAAAATGCTAATGCTTCTAATGGCTACTAAAATGCTACTAAAAGCTAGCACAAAAATGCTATTATCAGCATTTTTCAGACATTTTTTTTCTTTTTTAGCTTCTAGCATGAATGGTTCCTTAGTGGCGCTGCCCCCACACTACATAAGTTAAATGCTCATTTAGGGCCCATTCAAACATTCCATTTTAGCATGGGGGCAGCTGGCAGTTTTGGGGGGGGTAATTTACGTTGTAGCATATAACACAGTTCCCTTTTGATTTGAAGTGCACGATTGATGTCACCGCACAGCAGCATTGTGCATTGTGATGACCGCATGTCTGCGTCCTGCACCGCACCTGTGGGCTGCCCTGTACGGTGTAGAAAAGAATTGATTTCTATGTGCCCTAGTGGTGACTGCCATTCATCCGATGAGGAAGAATGAGCCCTTCGGCCAAGGGTATCAGAAAAAGCAGCTTTGTTACTCAATCCTCCACTCTTGCAGGCTCACTCCAGGCTGTAAGATCGGTCCCCAAAGCCTCTTCTCCCCTACACTTTGGTGGTCTCAGGTCCTCTTGCATCATCCAAGTCCAACCCATAGCCTGGCATTGGACATGAAGATGCTTTACTGCTACAGGGCGGCTGCTCCGTGCACAATCACACATATATATATATATATATATACACATGATTCTGCTCTTCTGGGTGTGGGGGCACTGCTTCTGCTGTGATTAGTCGCAGCAGAAACAAATCAGCAGGTGCCAGCCAATGGATGTCCGCCGGCACTCGCTGATTGGAGAGACAGGACGGAGCTCTGCATATATAAACAATGCAGGGCTCCATCCTGTCAGCGAGGATGTGCTGGGTTTTGTTTCCCTGCAAAGCAGGGATTACAGTCCATCACATCCCTTTGTGAAAGCAGCACACTGTACACACAAACACTGGCTAAGCACACATTTAACCCTTTGATCAACATAGATGTTTAACCCCTTCCCAGCCAGTGTCATTAGTACAGTGATAGTGCATATCTTTAGCACCGATAAGTCACTGGTCGCCGCCATTACTAGTATAAAAAAAATAAAAATTCCAGTATATATACCATAGTTTGTACACACTATGGGATTTACTAAAGGCAAGTAGACTGCACTTTGCAAATTGCAGTTGCACTCTGCAAGTGCAATTGCTCCAGAACTTAGTAAATGAGGTAAAGCTTTACTTTGCAAAGAATACCCAAAAAAAACTGCATTTGTGCTTGCACATGATTGGATGATGGAAGTCAGCAGAGCTTCTGCTCATTTAATAAGCTCTGGAACAATTGCACTTTGCAAACGCAGTCAATTTGCCTTTAGTAAATCAATCCAATCAACTTTTGTGCAAAACAATCAATATACACTTATTAGGATTTTTTTTCTCTCCAAAAATATGTAGCAGAATACATATTGACCTAAATTCATGAAGAAATTAGATTTTTTTTTTCAATTGTCTTTATTGGATATGTTTTATAGCAGAAAGTAAAAAAAATTTTTTTTTCAAAATTGTCGGTTTTCTTTTGTTTATAGTGCAAAAAAAAAAAAATATAAAAAAAATATAAAAAAAAAAAACGCAGAGCTGATCAAATACCACCAAAAGAAAGCTCCATTTGTGGGGAACAAATGACAAATTTAATTTATGTACAGCATTGCATGACCACGCAATTGTCAGTTAAAGAAGAAGTAAACTTGATAGGGTTTACTTCCTCTGTATTCCCCTGCAAAGTAGAAGCATAATGGGCTACTATGCATCGCATAGTAGCCCATTATGTGTCACTTACCTGCAAACAAAGCCTGCGACATCCAGCGATGTCCCCTGTGCAGGCTGCGTCAATCTTCAGCCCCTCTTCCTTCCGGGGCCGCCATCTCCGGCTCTGTGGCTGGCCGGAGTCGCGTGACATCACTCCCGCGCATGGGAGCCGCCAGTCACTGCACGATCTCCGTGAAGAAATGGCACGGAGGCCGTTTCTTCACTGCGCATGTGCTGAAATGACGTTGGAACGTCTAGTACACTGCATATCTCCTGAAGCGTGCAGGTTTAGGAGATATGCAGGGAACCTACAGGTAAGCCTTATTATAGGCTTACCTGTATGTTAAAGTGGTTGTCACAGGTTGACAACCACTTTAAGGTAATGCAGTGCCGTGCAGCAAAAATGGCCTGGTCATGAAGGGGGGTTAAATCTTGCGGAAGTTAAATGGTTAAAAATGTCTAGAAAGCAAATATAAACATTTGACGGGAAGCTGAAAGAAGAAAATACAACAATAGAATTTTATTTGCAGCAATTTAATTATGAAAGATGTAAAATGATGCATTACAAAACAGAAAACTATTTTCATGAACTGCATGTTTTAAATACCACTGTACATTTTACAACAGAAATAAGTGAGGGAAACTCGCATGAAACGTTTGCTTTCAGCCCAGCTAAATGAAAGCCTGAAACAGCCTGGTATTATTACTATTGGTAGGGTACGATCTTAGCACATTAGGGGGATAAGGTTGAGTAATGCTTTATGCTATTGGCACATTAAGGCATTAGTGAAGTGCGCAGTATAGAAAGATCTGCCACATTAACACAAGTAATGTATGCCAAGTTGGTAGCTAAATGAAAGATGTTCATTGACCTGCGAGAAACGCTTTTAAGTTTCATTCGTTCTGTTGTAACGCACATGCGTTTTCTCTTAAATCAACAAAAATGAATGTCAACGTGCATTTTCACTGATTTTAATAGAAAACACGTGTGCCTAAAAGGGCTACTACACTGAAAATATTGACAGTTCTTGGAACACAGAAGTGTTTTTTTTTTTTGCATTGCAATAAACAAAAAAAACGCAAAGCCAATGTAAACTGCAGAAAATGGATATTAAAGAATTGCGTTTGCAAACAAATAGGCTTTGTACCATTGTTTCTTTATACCATTACATTTTCTGCTGAAACAAGATGACATACTACTTCTGGTTTAAAAAGCAGACACATTGCTTGTATGGATATTCTGTATTCATGGAAGGACTCCTGCTGATAATCATTATGATTTGGGTTGATAATTGGTGTAGTACTGAGCTTTATCTCATTTTACAGGAATAAACAAGACATGTAAAGAAGAAATTGGGCTCATTTTCAGGGAGGTTTGTGCTGTTAAATTACTTACACGAGACACTGAAGATCGCGGCTGTCACTGTAGTAGTGCCAACTACTACAGTGATCGGCTGCTTCCCCAGCGGCCCATCAGGCATGAGATAAGTATACGTGTATTGTGCCAAGCTGGACCAATGTAGTTAGGCAATGAAAAAGTTACAACACAATGCCTATTAAAAACAGTTAAATGCATACATAATGCTTGTGTCATGGACATGGAGAAAAAGGATAAAAAAATAAATAAATCCATTGCTTAACTGTGGACAAAGGGCTAAAAAAAAGGAAATTTAAAAAATTACTTACAGAATAAATTGGGCTTCTTTTCAGGAAGATTTGTGCTGTTAAAGAACAAAAAATTGCTTACAGAGTTCCTGTTCATATATAACATTTAAAAGCTGAACTCCAGGAATGATCTTAATTGCGTACCTCCATTGGTCCAGCTTGGCATAAAATATACATATCTCATACCTGATGAGTCACCGACAATCACTGTAGTAGTTGGCGTTACTACAGTGACAGCAACGATCTTCAAGGGTACTGAGCAAGCGGCTTCCCCTCTGCACACCGACCACGAGGAGTCACTTGCTTGGCACTGCTGCCATCCAAAGGCATTTTCTGATTGGATGAGGTGCAGGTTGTGATGTCACCATCACTCCTCTCTACCTTGACCAATCACAGGATGCTTTGCATTCATTGGAAAAAATACAAGGAGGTCTATGAACTGTGACAATGGCAAGTGAGTGACCCCTGTGGTCAATGTGCAGTGGAGCAGCCTTGCATAGAACCTGTGTGGACCAGGAAGAGCATAGCCACCAATGTAGTGGACATGACTACTAAAGGGATTGTCAGCTTCCCCAGTGGCCCTCGGGTATGAGCTATGTATATTTACATTGGGCCAAGCTGGACAAATGCAGCTACGCAACAAAGATCATAGTTGGAGTTCAGCTTTAAATCATTTTATTCCCCAGTATTTTGCAACAGTGGGCTGATGAAAACACACGGATTGCAGGTGGATTCATTTTTCTACTCAACATGGGAGGATTATTCTACTCAACATGGGAGGACTACAGCACCGTACAAACACGGTGCTTTAACTTCTCAAATAAACCTATGTAACATTTTCCAAAAACTTAAAAAAAAAAAAACAACTTAAAGGCCTTATTCACACAGGCTTCAGCAAAGTATTTACACCAACAGTTGGGTAGCAGTAAATACCTGTGGTTGAGCCACGTTTTTAGCACCCCCCCCCTTTAGCTGTGGAGGCAGCAATCGGGTATACACATGCTGTGGCAGGAAGGATACCCCCTTCTCACTTTCAGTGGGTGTAGCGCCCACTGAGCATGACCCATTCAGGTTAATAGAGCCACCCTGCAATACACATGGTTGCGGTGCACTAGCGCAGGGTTAAAGCAGGCAGTGAGGTGGTGATACAACACTTTCTTGCCATCTGCCAAATGCTCTCCTAAGAGTCATCTGAATGCAGGTTGCTCTTCAGAGATTAAAGCATGTCTGATCATGCGCTAATGTTTTTGGGAAGCCATGAGCAGTTTTGTTGAAGCCTTTAAATAGCTGCTGATACGGCGCTGTTTAACAGATCTTAAAGTGGTTGTAACCCTCTCACATGAAATATGAACAAAACATATCCCTCTATAGTGTGTAATTGTCTTATTTAAAAGCCGAAGTGTCACTTCTGCCTGCTGCTTCATTCCTCTCATCAGCATGAGTCACTTTCCTGACACCAAGAGAAAAAAGGTGACAGGGGAGGGATCTCCAGCTGATTGACAGCCTCAGCTCTGTTCCTGTGTGAAGGGGGGCATATCCCTTCCCTCCAATCATCTCTCAGAGCTCTCCTTACTGATGTAACTTCAGCTCTCTGCCCCCTGCTTTTCAGAGCTGAGAGATCCTGTGTAAATTCTATACTTTGAATGGATGTAGGGGAAAGATGTTGGTATTTACAGCAATGACCTTCTATGTACCATGCTGGAACATCTCATTATCAGTTATAAACTGGATTTGTCTTTACAAAGAGTTAAGGATCAAGGAGCTGGGTTTCTGCATTGTATATTACTGAAGGGAACTCTGTGTGTCCCTTGTGTCAGTAGTGACAGATTGAGTTTCCTCTCATTTCAAAATGTTCCAATTCATGTGAAAAGGAACACAAATATAGTAATGTTTTTTTTAAAGAGCAAGTTCACCTTTCATAACATGTTACACACATATTCAGGATGCATCATGTAACATACTATGAATGCACCGGCCCCCATGCCCCCCCCCTTTCAATCCCCACTGTGACAGCAGACTGGGAATTTTTTCCCCATGTCTGCTGCCACAATTCAAAAAAGATGCAGCCGTACGGGGCTCCGCCCACCTGCCCAAAGTCGTCTGTGAATGGAAGACTACAAGGTCCAGCAGCCTTTTGTATTTTTTTTTTTTTTAAAATTAACTTTTCCTTTAAATGTGATTGCAATGTGGAAGTGCTGGTCGTCACTTTAAACAAACTGCTAGCAGCTTTAATGATACCCAATTAGTCTCCGTAGAAGCTCAAGCTACTACAGTGATAGCAGCTGTCTTCCAAGTGCCGTGTCGAGAGACTGCCCTTTTGCTGCCATTCAGGATGCCTTTCATTCCTTTCAAAGCATGCAAAGCGTTCTCCGATTGGATAAGGTAGGGATTGTGACATCACTGCCTCTACTCTCCAGCCCATCCAATCACAGAACTCTGCATTCATTGAGAAAAATGCAAGGCATTCTCTGAATGGTAGCTGTGACAAGCAAGCGACTGCCTATGGTTAATACCCAGAAGGGCAGCAGCACAGCACCTGAAAGATCGGGGCCATCAATGTAGTAGGTCAGACTACCACAGTGATTTACAGCTTCCTCAAAGGCCACATGGGTGTCACATATCCATAGTTGGCCAAAGTAAGCATGGATAATATACCATCCTTGGGAGTTCAGCTTTAAAGGCTTCAAACAAAGCTGCTTGAAGCTGGTCTACAGTTTTGCAAACGCCGCTCTTAGGCTGTATCCTGCTCTGCCCTTGGCAGAAGAAGAGCGAGGAGGGGGGATGAGCTACTGACATACTTCGCCATGGCCCGGTCTCCCTGTAAAAGACAGGTACCTGCTCCCCCCGAAAGGTGCCAAATGTGGGGGGATCAGAGAAGCGGAAGTTCCACTTTTGGGTGGAACTCCACTTTAAACAATCAAAAGCCTGTGTGGAGAAGGGGGTAGAATAAAGTTGTGTTAATGCACACACAATATAAACTTTGGAAGCTCCAATTCCTACAGGAAGAAAATACAAAGGCTTTCTGAGCATCACTGTGGATGCCAAATGCCTGTCCTAATGTTCATTCTTTCATTGGAAAGCAGTTAAACTACTCACATAACCAGGAATAAATCTGCACAAGCCTCATAATTGTTCACCAAAAACAGGCCTCTGCCAGTAGTTACACGGAAGCAGAGCTACGGCATGGATAATTCAATTTTCTGCTGTGTACGTCACACCTGGTTTATAACAGTGGACTGCACATCTGTCAATGCGTTCGCTAGAATTGGAACAAATTCTACAAAGTATGAATGAACACGGACTCTGTACTAAAGTCTTTGGGAAGAGTCCAATATATTATGTTAATTCAAAGGACGCCAAAACAGCCCAGCCCAGCAGTCATAACAGGAAAATGTCAAGGACGGCTAATGAAATAATACGACTTACACGTCTATTATCAATGCACAAAGTTCACTCAATCCTTTACAACCAGATATTGCAGCCCTTTAATCCCTTTGGCAAAGAAAAAGTTTAAACACAATGCCTATTAAAAACAGTAAAAACCCAGATGCATAAATAATGCTTGTGTCATGGAAATGGAGAATAAGAATGAAAAAAAAAAAATCCATTGCTTAACTGTGGACAAACATTATACCAAGGACTAAAAGAAATGTCATTTAACATAAATTACTTACAATATGATATACTGAAAAGACTAAACATTCTTAATTACAATACAAAATCTCTACAATAAAACATCTTTTTAAAACACATCTGATAAGTGCATCCTTAAGTGCACACGTTGTTGTCATAGCAACTAAATAACAAGCATACAATGAGGAAGGTATATCCTAGAAACTGCAAATCCCTTTAATCCAGACAGTGACCAAATCAAAGATGGTCTTTTTCTGAAAGGGGCAGTCTTACCCACGATAGAGATCTGAAATCAACTCCCCAATAGAGGTTTGTGCCGAAATCTAAACCCCTCACCTATTGGCAAGGACTCTCGGCTTCCTCTAGCAGTGAGCCCATACACACAACTATGATTATTTTGCCCATACAGAATACATGTACATGACCCTCATTGGTATTCTAAAATTGCATTTTAGGGTCAACAAAGGTGGTATTATTCATTGGCATGCCAATCAAAGAACTCAGGTGGGTTAATTCAGTAGGATGGTTCAATAGAGCAATAATGTACAAAATGCAGTAACCCATTGCAAACTCAAGTAAGGGCCCATTCACTTTACAGCACTGGGTCTGCACATGTGTGTTAACAATTGCATTAAGGAAGCCCATTCATTTGAAGGACCTGCCTAACGCACCAAAAAAGGTGCAAGTAGCATTTTCGGCAGCATACTGCAATGCACATTATTATGTTGCACTGCCACACATGTCTATCAGCAAGGAGAGTTGGTAAACCATTCAGATGGCACCTCAGCACACCAACACCTGTTACCAACAACAGGATCACTTGTGTGACATTGGCCTTATTTTATGCACTACAAATATATTAACCTGACATCTCCTTGGTTATGGGTTACTGCAATTTGCACTCATGCCATCACTGGCTAAAAGAACAAGCCTGTACCAATGTTCACCAGCCAGCACTGGTTTGAGACCTCTGCTTATGACAAGAACTTCTGCCATGACTTCTACGTGACCCAAGGGCTAGGGTGGGGGGTAGTATCAGATGCTTTCCGTCTAGGTTCATGAGAGTCTGGACAGGTATCCTGGCAATGCATATGGACTGCACTCTGCCCTGGATCCCTTCAGAGAGCAATATTCCCTAACATTACTAGCTAGCATGGATGGACTGCTTGCATTTTAGAACATCTGTATACAGAGATCCCAAACAGGCAGTGCAATCCATATTATCACTGTACCTATCACTTTGTACCCTTCCCCATCCTGGCTAGCAGGAATAGACCAGAAGATTTATGTGCCCCGGGTCCAGGACCCTTTCTTCGCCTGCATATGTTCTTCATAGATGATGAGCACTGAAATAATATAGTAAGTCACAAAATAAAATGATGGTGTACATACTCTTGAATAGGAAAGCCATTTCATTACCATTTCCACATGTATAAGAACACAACAGCAGACAAGAACAGAGGACCAAAAATGGCAGTAAAATATAAAGTATTGAGCATTCGCACACACGGCCCACGCACACACGCACGCACACACACACACAAACGTACATGTCCTCCTTCGGCTACGGACTTCATTATAGCTGTAAATATTTATTTCTTTATACAATAATGTACAGCCAACATTGCCCTTAAATTACTACAGCGCAACATGGATGACAGACCTGCTGATTTATAGACAAAATAAACTAGAGAAGGAAAATTGGCTGCTGCACAAAGCAAATAATTGGGTTTAGCTTTAATCTTACACCAGCATTAGACAAGCAAATCCAGAAACAGCAAAACCATTTTTCTATGCTCCAGTTTTTAAGCCCCTAAAAGTCAGCCCTTAAGATAGAAATGTCTTAATATATAGATAAAAAACCCTTGTGTGTTTTCTTAAAAAAAAAAAAAAAAGGATGGGTAAAAGCAATAATTATAGTTTATTCCTGCAGAGAAAAGGATTTGGGAAGACATACGATCCCCTTTCTTGTCATGCATGTAACCAGTTGACTTTAGGCTTGGGAGTCGCCTTGCATAACTCGGAAATAATCGGCTCTTTAAAGAGCCACTCAGTTTTAATAAGACTGATGGAAACGTTTCTCTCTTATTAAATGCTTCTCCATGTATCAGTTCATTCCTGCTTCTGGTTTAAGCTTCTATATCAAGGATGTTATATAGGGCCACAAATCTAACCAAGGCCTGACCTTATCCAGGATTATTATTTATATACATTTTAGGCCTCATACACATGGACGTTTTTTGACGCTGACGTTTTCTGGCATTTTTTGCAGCTCTCCATGTTAGTCAATGGCCCCATAAAAACGTCGACGTTCTTGAGCTGTAGAGGGTGTCGGCGTTAGTGAGCTGAAACTAGGACCCACGGCCAGCGCGTTCTGAGGCTGTAACGTTTTGGCGTTTTTGACGCCGACGCCGCAAAACGTCTGATTTTTTTTCCCTGGCGTCGGGCCCAGTGTTCTGATTATTTTTTAAGATACGCCCGTGTGTATGAGGCCTAAATATAAGTATAGATCATGTTTTTTTTTTTTACTTCTGCAGCCTGAAAAGGTTTATCCCTAACCAAGTTTTTTTTTCTAATCAACTGAAAAACTTTCCAACTAAGTGGCCAACAGAAAGAATTTGGGATTCAAATTTGCTTTAAAGTGAACCTGTGCTTTGCCCTTGTGTAGGCTTCAGATTGTGACTTGGAACTTTATACAGGTCTAAGGGCCCTCCTTCAACCCTCATGTGACACTGATGGGTGCCCAAGTGGCCAAACAGTAAGCACCAGCACTGTCAAGAGGAAGGAAGGGGAGTGATTTAAATGCTCCCCATACCTGGCAGTATGGGGTATTTCTCTTTGCTATTGATTCGAAGAACAGGGAAGCATAAAGGTGTGCACAGGTGGAGAGGGAGGCCATCAAGTAAACCCGTTGCTTTGGCCTGAATTGTCTGAGAACGTACTGCCTGTTTAATTTTGCCTTGCTCTCACAGATCTTAGATTTCCTCCACCCACCCAATTCCATTAAGAAAAGTGACCATTCCTAACAACCAGTGCTACCTATTATGCTGGAAAAAATTACAGTTTAAAATTCAACTGAATGGTATTTTCCATTATAATCACAAAAAGGTCACAATTCAGCATTCACACTGACAAGGCATTTCAGAATGGTCATCTCTATGGAGACCCACTAAGGCACTAGTGAAACTATTCTTCTGCAACTCAAAAAGTTATATAGTTTATAGTATCGATCCTGAATATAACCGCACTGGGGGCAAATCACTCCCATCTACAGGTCGGTCCAGGTCTAAATAAAGGACAATGAGCAAGTAAAGTGCCTGAAACAAGAATCAATTTACTGTAGAAATCCAATTTCATCCAACAAACCAAGTGGAAAATATTAAGCAGAAACGGAGATGTTGCTATAGAAAATACAGACAGCCTTCTTATATATTATTCTACCCAATGATAGGTGGAAAGATTTCAGCTCTCAGGCATTTTCATATTCCTGGATTTCTATTTCACGTAACACGAATGCGGTTTTCAAATACTTTTGTACACCAATAGCAATTTTAATGTATGCTAAATTGATTTCTTTTAATAAGAAAAACATGGTTGTCATCTTCACATATTGAATGTATAAATGCACAAAAATGTGAATTGTTTCTACTCAGATTTTATTCTGGGTCATGAAGTTGACCTGCAATGTGCAACTGCACAGCAGTGAATGGGCCCTTTAGAGGTTCTGTCTAATTCGGCTAATGAAAGCGAATATCCAATTGGCTGCAGTAAGTCCATGTTACTCCAGTAAGGGAAATCTTTAGGTTGCCATTGATTATGTTCTGAAAATGCTACTAACTTGGCAGACCAACCTGACATACCTAGGGTGAAAGTTAAAACTCCGGAGTCTGCAAATTTGTTCCAGGACAGTGCTTTAAATGTATTAAAGGGGTTGTAAGCCCACATTTTGATTTTCTGCCAGCACCCCTATTTTTAGCTTCCATACTGCACTGTATAAGTGTTTGTTAAAATGGAAGCCTCTAAATACCTTTTTGTGAAGTATCTTCAGGCCGGTCACGTGATTCCCGGCCGCACTAATACTCTGATCCAGGGCTACAGTAGGAGAAGCCGAGCTCTCCCTCTGACATCGGCCAGAAGTCACATGAAAAAGGTATTTAGAGGTTTTATTTCTACTAAACACTTATACAGTGCAGGACGGAAGCTTAAAAGAGGGTCTGGCAGCAGAATTTTAGTATTTTACTAACAGCATTGTGGGGGGGGGGGGGGGTGATGGGGGTCAGAGAAAGAGAGAGACAGACACCCGAGCAGACAGGCAGGGAGGAGAGGGGGGAGAGCACAGAGGAAACACAGCGGATGACAGAGGCACATAGATTGGCCACTGTGTCAGGGTTCAGGAGCCATGATAAACCGTGGTCAGATTACAGAGGGGAGGGCAGAATCAGGCAGGACCAGCCAGGTTTTTTACAGCTTCCAGAGGAACAGGTTAAACAGCACAAGCACTGTGCTGTGTAACATGCTATAAGGAAACAGGATCTCTTTTTTTAAGGTAACAAACACTTTAAAAAGGTACTGAGTTAGCATGACAGCCAAGTAGTACTATTCAAGAAGAGAACAGCATGACAGCCAAGTAGTACTATTCAAGAAGAGAACAGCATGACAGCCAAGTAGAAGTGTTCAAGAAGAGAACAGCATGACAGCCAAGTAGAAGTATTCAAGAAGAGAACAGCATGACAGCCAAGCAGCCTACAAAAGAACCAGTCAAGAAAGACGGCTACTACTATTGTCGACTTGTTCTGAAAGGTAATAAAAGATCAATATTTTTCGGCCTGGCTTCACTACCTAATGAATCACTGACTCGGAAACCAGTATCCTGACATTTTAATGGTTGCTTGCTTGTTCCAGATCAATGACTTGCTAAACTGAAAATGAATAAGGACCTTCCAGAGTTAATGTCCTTACTTTTATGCGGACGGATTCCGTTAGAGTCCATTCAGACCATCATGGTGCATTGCAATAAAGTGCATTTTTTTCATGCGTTCATGTACATTGTGTTAAGGCAGCCAAAAAACAAAAAAAAAAAAAAATCAACAGTCATGCACTATATTTGGCATCACAGTACATTGCGATGCAAAGTGGAGCATTATATGAGTTAGTGTGTTGCAGATCAATGCAGCTCCAAAAGGACACGTTGTAGTGCATCACAATGTATGATAATGTGCTAACATACATTGTGGTGTGCTGCACTGGCAAAAAGGATTCATGTTCTTTTTTGGATGTTTTGTTGCATTCCCACCTTATTTATATGAATAGGCTTACGTAACACAATGTACATTAACATGTTAAAAAAAATTGTGTTTGCAAAACTGCGAATAGCAACCAAGAAGTCAAGGTCTGAATGAGCCCTTAGAGAATCTTTCAGCATAAAAGTAGGAACATTACCCCTGCAAGGTTCTCATTATTTCTTCTGTGCTTAGTCAATGACCTAGATAGAACAAGCAAACAATCAGGGAAGGCTCAGGACACCTGATTATATACTGCTTTGATATCAGCAATTCATTGGGTAGTGAAGCCAGGCTCAGGATGTTGGAAGCTTGTCCCTTTAAGTCAGCAATAGCAGTACCCATACTTCTTTCCAGACTGGTTCCTTTGCAGCTGCTTGCCTGTCATGAATGTAAAAAAGGTTGTGCAATCTGTCTAGAAAGTATCAAACTGATGAATCAATCACCTAATTGCATCATGTGAAAATAATAAAGTGACATTAGTGTATCAATTTGTAGATTTGACTATTGCATAAAAAGTGACTCAGTGCTGTAAACATGTCAAATACATAAAACAATAAGCATTGATAAAATAAAGATATGTAAACCAGTGAATAGTGAAAAAATCCATTCTTCAATCTGTGCAAATACAGCAAACAATTCCCCAGTATGTCTTGTTAGAACATTATGTGAATGTCCAAAAAACTGCTTGTATCCATCAAGGGAAAAGGCTTTATATAAGACAGTTCCACTTATTCAAAGTTAAGGTGACTCGGTGCTGTTTAAGTGCTCGAAAAAAGATAAGGTGCTTCAATCATGCAGCTGGAGCCAGTCTGGAGGGTCTTTCTGTACACCGCCAAAGGGGCTTCCACGTGGGTGCTGGCCCCCCGTGCTCCCAGAACTCTCACCTCAATGCCGACCAACAAATGCCTCCAAATAAACCTCCAACTTCTACTTTGGAGGCATTTGTTGGTCGGCATTGAGGTGAGAGTTCTAGGAGCACGGGGAGGCCAGCACCACACGGAAGTCCCTTTGGCGGTGTACAGAAAGTTCCTACAGACTGGCTCCAGCTGCATGATTTACGCACCTTATCGTTTTTGAGCACTTAAAACAGCATTGAGTCACTTTAAGTTTGAATAAGTGGAACTGTCTTATATAAAGCCTTTTTCCTTGATGGATACAAGCAGTTTTTTGGACATTAACATAATGTTCTAACAAAACATACTGGGGAATTATTTGCTGTATTTGCACAGATTGGAGAACAGATTTTTTCACTATTCACTGGTTTACATATCTTTATTTTATCAATGCTTATTGTTTTATGTATTTGACATGTTTACAGCACTGAGTCACTTTTTATGCAATAGTGGAATCTACGAATTGATACACTAATGTCACTTTATTGTTTTCACATGATGCAATTAGGTGATTGATTCATCAGTTTGATACTTTATAGACAGATTGCACAATACCACCTTTTTTACATAAATTTTGGGTATATACTGTGTTACATACTAGGTATTGCTGCAGCTGGCACAATCCAATAGTGGTATTCACACATACAGCACTTAGGATATTCTTTATTCACACATTTATATTTATTTACTATCTTTATTACAATTCCTCATTATTTGTGCACCTTCTAGCAGTGCGGGGGACTTCATTTATCAATTGCTTGGCTGTCATGTTGATACAGTACCTTTAATACTTTTGAATGGGCTGCCTTAACTTTAGCGTGTTAACGCAATGCACCAGAACCTTAAAGGATTGGGTTATCTCTACGTGTGCCATCACTGCTTATATTAGCTGAAAACATATCTTGTTGGACAAAACTGAAAGCTTGCTGAACACAATTTTTTTTACAATGCAACATAAAAGGATCAGTCCAGATGATACAAGTATCTTCATTTCAGGTTTGACTCATGAACCAATCACCTACTGGCTCCTTGTATTTTTTGGAGACTAAGGCCGGCCATACATGGTTCGAATCTTGGTAGATTCAGCAGGAACTGGCCAAGATTAAAACAGTTAGTAGGCAGGTTGAATGTACCAAATTGATCAATCAACTTGGGTACAACCAGCCCGCCGAATTCGCTTGTGACTATCGCTAGAGGCTGCTATAGCCGCTAGCAATAATCACTGTCTTCTCCTGGCAGGGACGGCTTCCCCTGCCCGCCCCCACCCCTGCTGGAAGAAGACAATTGCTGATGCCCCTGTCAGCATGGTCTGTGGTTGCAGGAAAGAAATGCGCACCAGGTATAGCCTGCCTAAGCAAGGTGGCTGCACTACCCCTTTAATTATGGACATATTTGATTTTCTTTTTTAGGGCTTGCCCTGAGTGAGCAGAAGTGATAATTACTTACAGTCTGTACTCTTCACCCCCAATCAGCAAGTTGCAGTACTTTTCAAACAACTGGCTGAGAATAAGTATATAGATTACTAGATCTGACATAACTGTTAACTGTCCTGACCTGACTACTGGCTCCAGGTCAGAACCCCAATGTATTGAAACCAGAGAGCCAGGCAACTAGCATAGAAGGTTAACACCAACAGTACACAATACCCTTACCAGGATAATCTGCTCAATCACCCTTGCATGGATCACTGCAATCCTCAAGGGCACATTGATACTATTGTATTAGAACACAAGTGTTAATATATCAAATGTGGGTGTTAACACATCAAAAAAGTACATGTAGCATTTTGGCAGCACACCACAAGTTAATGTGTTGTTGCACTGCGCTTCCATTGGCACAGTATGTTGCCACCTGTTACTGCAGTGCAATAGTGAAAAGGCCCTAAAGAGAATTTGTCAGGATAAAATCCAAGAGCTGCCACCACAGAAAGGTTTTGAAGAGGCAATTTCAGTACAGTCATCCCCCTCTTTGCTCTACTACAGGGGTCTCCAAACTGAGCCCCATGGGTCGAATGTGGCCCTTTGCTTGCTTTTATCAGGCCCTTGGGGTACTATTCCTTCCAGACACCAATGATGACATTTTCTCACTCCCACTGACCACCAAGCCTATGGCATTGTTTACCCCCACCGATGCCAAAGCATTGTCTACTCCCACTGGGCACAGTCCAGCAACCCCAAAGCTTGAAAGGCAGTTAACTGGCCCTTTGTTTGAATAGTTTGGAGACCCCTACTCTACTACATAGCGAGTTATAAAGCCAACCCATTCAGTGCAAGGGAAAACAAGAAAACACGCGGCCATTCACTAAGAATGAAAGAAAGGCGTTTTAACCTTAAGATGCGTAGGGGTTTCTTTACGGTACACATGGCATTTCTTTGGGGATGCGTAGAATTCCAATTTTGCGGAAAGAAAGTAAGAATCACTTACCGGCGCA
>BLSH010355785.1:283488-307514 GCA_018402905.1 Glandirana rugosa | reverse complement strand
GGGGGGGGGGGGGGGGGGTCACCTTCCATTAAAGCAGAAGTTTCACTTTAGGGTGGAACTTCACGTTAAGTAGTCTGGGAGTTGATACAGATAATAGCAGGGAGTAATATCTGGATATTAGTTTGGAATGATCATTGACATACAATAAAGCTTCCAACACCGAGGTCTGAAGGTGGACACTCCGGAGCCCATATTGAGCTACCAGCACGTGTCTAAGTTAGAGATAGGGAAAAAAATTAGCAGGAACAACCAGTTGAGACCCCAGGGTTGGTTTGGAATGATTTAAACTTCCCCTCAGAAAATAGCTGATACACATTTTTTTTTTATATAATATTTATTTATATAGTCAGCAATAATACGGCACAACATAGAATGCCAGACTCAAATGAGCCTGAATCACTAACAACCGTCTCTATCAGTGGTTACATTGTGGAAAAAAAAAAAGGGAAAAACAAAACTCCATTCGCGTAGGCTCGTTCCAGTCCCCTCTCTAAGAGGGGTACAGACTATTGTGTTCTTCTCAGCACATCTGACCCATCAGGTTTGTGAAGTCACTGGCCCGTCCTCCCTCCTTTGGGCCCGGCTCTTCCAGGTCATCGGTCTCCCACCCAACACGCCCCCAGCCGAGAGGGGGCATCAAGGCCAGGAGCAGGCTGGGCAGGACCCCGCTCGGGCCCCACCCCTACAAGGGGGGGTCTGGGCCCACCACCCCCTTGGGAGGCCGTTAGACATAACCCGTTGGGGAACCGTTTCAAGCCCCCTTGTTCGACAAAAAGCAAAATGTATCACCTTAGACGATTAAAAGGCAACCACCAGGACTGTCTATTATACTTAAACAACATAACAGAGAAAACGAAAGAGAAAGAAAGAAAAGAAGAATCATATGAGGGGAAAGAGACCCCTTTTCCCAGTACCTGCCACCGTCTCCAAGAGCGTACGCTGCCACCTACAGCCCTAAAATATAGTGAAAAATAAGGAACCTTGCGCCCCAATAGGCGCCTTGAGTTAGACGTCGGCCTGAGAAAGCTTTCCTTGCCGACCCCTGCGCCCCCTGAGAGAAGGTTCAGCCAGTTCCAGCAATGCTACGTCCAGGCTAGAGTTCACATATCCTGAGTCAGAGGTGTGCTTCATCCACAGGGCCCATGTCTGGTGATGTCTGTCCTGATGCACATATTTAGGACCAGCCCGGCTCATCGATGCACAACACGCAGATGAGAGAGTTCGGCTAAATTGCCATTGAACCACAAAGGAGCATTAGCTGACAGAGTAAGAGGGGAGGCTTCATTTTCTTACTGGGTAAATGAAAGATTTTATATGATAGTTTTAGAACCCCCGCCCCTTTATTAGGATAAGGTCCATTTCTATAGAGTAGGTTAATCAGAGCCTCATATGAGTGCATAACAGCCGCCTGAGCTGCCACTGAGGCATTGTCAATATTGGGAAAGAGCTTGCGTGTCAGCTGCGCGGCCCAATAAGCAGCCTGCAAATCAGGTAGTGTCATGCCCCTTTCTGTACCAGGAGTTTTAAGGTTTCTAGAGAAATTCTAGATGGACAGGAGGCCCAAAGGAATGAGGTGATTTGGGCATCAATTTCTACAAAGAGCTTTTTACCACAAAATATACTGGGGCATGCCAAAGACAATCATTTTAAACAAGTTAATCCTGCCCAGTAAGTTTAGAAGGCACTTACTCCAAGTATTTAAAGTGGATGTAAACCCGAAAAAAAATAAAATAATTCTGCCTGGTAGAGTATAGCATGTCATATCATCTGTGCCCAGTCTTGCCACAAAGAGTTAATCCAACTGTGAGTAATGAGCTTATCTTTTTTCAGGAGGAGAAAGTCTTAATAACAGGTAAATACACAGTCGATCTGCCCCTTGCTCTGTGAGTGACAAGCAATTTGCTTATCTCCTTCACACAGCAGAGAAAGTTTTACACGCCCCTCTCACTCCCTCCTCAATGTCTCAGTATAGAGGTGGGTGGGGAGACTTGTGACATCACAACTCCATCCACCAAACTCCAGCAAACACAGACACCCTCTGATTTCTGAGTTTTACAGAGCTGCTAGTGCTTACAGGAAGGACATTTGAAAGGTAGGGATAGATGCCGGAGGTTTGCATGTATATATACATTAATACTGTGCCATTAGTTTATACTGGGTGGGTGGTGGGTTTACATCCACTTTAAACAGTTTTTCAACCTGAGTATTAATGGTTGTACATTGTTTTCTATATAGGTTGTCAAGGGTAAGTATCTCTATTCCCAAATTTATAGACCACTCTAAGTGGTATGGAGGGTGAGAGTATTGGTTTAAATAGGGGGTCGAAGGGAAAAATGCTAGATTTGCTCCAATTGACCTTGAAGCCCGAGAAGGTCCCAAACCTCAAGATAACTTGTAAGGCTGTGAGAAGAGAGTCTGCTGGATCTGCCACATACAATAGCATCTGCATGCATGTCTTTGATGTGTTCCAGCGCGTTTTTGATGCAGTTCAGTGCATTTTCCCCCCTCTTTTTTTTTTTAACCTTAAATAAGGGCATGTGTGTTCCAGTGTGTTTTACCGCATTCCAGTACAGTCCAGGGCAAAAAAATGCAAGCATGTTCTTTTTTTTTTTTTCCTGAACTGGAACGCGCTGGAACTGACCACACTAGTGTGAAATGATGCCATTGAAAGCCATATAACCTACTATCCATGCGTCTTTGATGTAGAAAAAAAAAAAAAACACTGGACTGCATGTGGTGTGAACTGACCCTTACAAAAACATTACAAATGTTGTAAGGCCTCTTTCACGATTGTACGACATGAAAGTCGCATGACTCTGACAGGACTTTGTCGCGACTTGAACCAATGCCTGTATAATTTTGAGATCTATGGACCTGAAGTCGCATCAAGGTTTGACCAAAGTAGTGAGGGACTACTTTGAAGTCGCTGCGACTTGAAGTCACACAGATATGAACGGTACTAATTGGAAATCATGGGGTACATCTTGTCATGCAACTTTGCAGTCCCAAGTCGTAGGACAAGTCGCACAAGTGTGAAAGGGGCCTCAACAAGATTTGTTTAGAAGAAATTTCTGTGACGGGGTAAAGCAACTAACAATCAGAGCTCACCTGTTAAGATGATGTTGGGAACACTTCCCCCATAGTTGGAATACATGTAGCTTGACCGCAGCTGAAAGGGGTCCTGGAGGTTTCCATGACTTCCTCCTAGTCCCATCATGGCTGCCTGGGAGTACTGGAGATTCATATTTGGATCAAAGAAATTGGTGTTTGGTAGAGAATTGCTCGGGCTCTCGTACATATCATATGCTTCTTGCTGAAGAGTAAACAGAAATTATAATTCACCATCAAGAAGGCCAGTAAATGGTGTGTTACATAAAAGTTAAATAAAAAACATCTCTTTCTATAAATGATAAGCAAAACATTTAGACTGGATTCACACAGATGTGATGTGGGAACCAGCGGGATTCCTGTATGGGTAACCGCATTGCATGTCACTCGCAGGCAATTCACACTGCCCCAAGCAAACTGCTGTGGGTGTCAATAGAAAGTTAATGACACCCCCAGATTGGTTTGCAGATCGCAGTGCGAACTGTCAAACGGTACAGGAATCTGATTGCAAGGGTGTGAACACCCATGCAATCCGATTCCAGTGCGGACCAAAAAAGGTCCTGAACCATTTCGGTGCGAATGCGATGCAATTTCAGCCATACAGTTTGTATGGCTGAATTTGCATCGCATGTGATGTGCACAGCAATGCGGTGCACATCACATGCGATGTCTGTGTTCGCACCAGTGTGAACCCAGCCTTAAAGAACAAGAACTGAAAAATAGAATTCATCTCCACTGTTAACATTACATAACCACAATCCCATAATAAACTCTGTATAAAAGGGTCCTCATACCCTAACACTACCTGCATGTGAAAGAATTATAAAGAAATCAGGGCATGTGTGTCCACACATGAGCCAAATGTCGTACCATTTAAAAAAAAATAAAAGAATTCAAAAATGCCGATCTTGGTGTTTTGAATGCTTTTAAGTGCACAGGCGGGATATGGGGTCTTTTTTTTGGCCCCAAATCCCTCCATAAAGAGTACCTGTCACGTGCCTATTGCTGTCACAAGGGATGATTACATTTAAAGTGGCGCCTATGGATAGTAAAATTTACGTAGTTAGTCGCTGTTGCACGGGTGTGCACAATTTTAAAGTGTGACATGTTTGGTATTTATTCCCTCGGCTTAACATGACCTTTCACAGGTTACAAAAAATGGGTTATGTATTGTTTTTTTGCATTACAATTTTTTAAAAAAATGTATTTTTTCCCAAAAATTGCATTTGAAAAAAACTGCTGCGCAAATATCGTGTGACATAAAAATTGCAAAACCCACCAATTTATTCTCTAGGGCCTCTGCTTTAAAAAATATATATCATTTTTGGAGGTTCTAAGACATTTTCTAGTAAAAAATACTGATTGTTACATGTAAAGAAAAAGTGTCAGAAATGGCCTGAAGCTGAAGTGGTTATACTATATATTTTACTACTTATATTTTTAAGTATGCAAATTCATATCATTTTTTTTGTTTTTTGTTTTTTTAGTCCTAACCAAAATAACATTTTAAAAACACAATATACTCTGAGGGATGTGGTCTAGTTTGAATGACCAAATAATCTACACAGAAGCAGCTGGTGGTCTCTGGACAGTTTATGTTGAGGGTTTCTTTAACCACTTCAATACCAGGCACTTAAATACTTCCCGCCCAGACCAATTTTCAGCTTTCTGTGCTGTTGGGCTTTGAATGACAATTGCGCGGTCGTTCGACGCTGTACCCAAAAAATGTTTTTTATCATTTTGTTCGCACAAATAGAGCTTTCTTTTGGTGGTATTTGATCCCCCCCATGGTTTTTATTATTTGCGCTACAAATAAAAAAAGACCGAAATTTAAAAAAAAAAAAAAAAAAAAAAAAAGGTTTTCTTTGTTTCTCTCACAAAACTTTGTACTAGTACATTTTTTCCTCCACTAACGGGCACGGATGTGGCTACACTGACGGGCACTGATGAGGCAGTACAGATTGGCACTGATTATGGGGCACATATATGCAGCACTGATGGGCACTGATAAGCAGCACTGACGGGCACTGATAGGTGGCACAGGTGGGCACTGGTATGACACTGGTGCATATAGCACTGTTAGGGATGGCACTGGCAGGCATCACATATGGGCACAGTGCTCTGTATGCCCCTTACCTGGTGGTCTAGTGTGGGCTCCCTGGTGGTCCCTGGGCGGCCTCCAGATGTTCTTCCTGGTGGTCCATGGGCGGCCTCCTTATGTTGCCCCGGGGGGGGAAGGCTCCCTGGTGGTCCAGTGTGGCGATCCTGAGGGGGCTGCACTGATAAATGTTCAGCGCAGCCCCCTGCCCATCAGGAGAGCAGCCAATCGGCACTCCACTACTCGGGTCTGCAGACCTGAGTAGAGGAAAAGCCGATAAACGGCTCTTCCTGTTTACACTGTGATCAGCCATGATTGGTCATGGCTGATCACATGGTAAAAAGCTTCCGATGGAAGCCTTTTACCTCGATCGGTAATGCGGTGGGTCAGACTGACCCCCGGCACTACCGATCGCCCGGGTTATCCTGAGGACGTCAATAGACGTCCAGTCAGGATAATGAAGCCACCGCCTGGCCATCATTTGTCAATAGGCCAGGCAGGAAGCGATTAAAGCACATGTATAGGTCGGTCTTTTTTTTTTTTTATTATGGCCAGGACTAAACATTTAGGCTGGGTTCACCCTACTGCGATGTGGGGACCAGCGTGATTCCAGTGCCGGTTCCCGCATCACATCTCCCTTGCAGGCAGTTCAAGCTGACATCTGCATACCGCTGCGGGTGTCAATACAAAGTTAATGACACCCCCAGATCAGTTGGCAGATCACAGTGCGAACTGTGAATTCAGGCAAGAATCGGATCGCATGGGTGTGAACCCAATGCGATCCAATTCCAGTGCGGGTAAAAAAATTTAAAAAAAAGGTTCCTGCACCTTTTTCGTGCAAATCCAATGCGAGTTCAGCCATACAAACTGTAAGGCAGAACTCGCATTGCACAGACATCGCATGTGATCTGCACAGGTGTGAATCACATGCGATGTCTGTGTTCCAAATAGCGTGAACCCAGGCTTAATGTTAAAATATGTTCTTTTTTCAGTCAGGTAAATATTCATATTCTAGATGAATATTATGCATACTCATACCCAGATTGACTGACGTCAGTCCTTTCTGAAATCACTGATCTGGAACAAAAATGCAGTTCAGGAAAACAAAAAAAAAAAAAACTCCTGATTGGTATACTTGCATTTCAGAAGTTTAACCAGTTCAGGTCTGCGCTATAGCCGAAAGACGGCAACAGCGCAGCTCTGAAATGCCCGCTTGTGCACGCTTCCCGCGCGCATTCGGAGCCTGCAGCGGTGCACTCTCGCGCACGCTGCGTCGAGTCCGCCAGAGACCCGCCGATCACCTGTAGCAGCTGCAGAATGGGGAACAGCCAATGTAAACACTGCTGTTCTCCATTCTGTGAATGGGACATACCAGATCTACTGATCCCTGCAATATCGCAGTCCCGATAAAAATTACAAATCGCCGCCATTACTAGTAAAAAAAAAAAAAAAAATAGTAAAAACACCATAAATCTATTCCCATAGTTTGTAGACGCGATTACTTTTGCGCAAACCAATCAAAATACGCCGATTGTGATTTTTTTTTACCAAAAATATGTAGGAGAATATCTATCGACCAAAATTGATGAATAATTTTCTTTTTTATATTTTTTTTTGGATATTTATTATAGCAAAAAAGTAAAAAATATTGTTCTTTTTTCAAAATCGTCGCTTTTTGTTTATAGCGCAAAAAATAAAAACCGCAGAGGTGATCAAATACCACCAAAAGAAAGCTCTATATGTGGGAAAAAAAATGATAAAAATGTTGTTTGGGTACAACGTCGCACGGCCACGCAATTGTCATTCAAAATGCGACAGCGTTGAAAGCCTAAAATTGGTCCGGGCAGGAGGGGGGTTTAAGTGCCCAGTAAGGAAGTGGTTAAAAAAAATGCTAAAACCACTGAATCAATATGACCACCTGAGAGCTACATTAGGTTTTCTTTTAGGAGAACCGAGCATCAGCAGCCTCCACATTGTAAAGTGGAACTTCACTCTCCCAATCAACATTGATTTTGAATTCTTATGCAGTTAGCATTAGTAAATAGATAGGAAAGTATATCATATTTACTTGTTTTAAACTTTTTTTTTGTTACATTTCTTCAGTTACTTCCTGGTTTCTTGCCAGGAGTCCCAGGAGTCTTCAGGTGGGGAGGAGAGGAGGAGGGGTTTTCTCAGCTAAGCACACTCTCCTGCTTGAGATAAGAGCAGATGGATTCCAGGAAGTAAATGCTATGTGAATCATTTGGCCACAGCCAAAAATACTAGGGGGTGTTTTTCCAAGTGATTTCTCAACAAATAAAGCATGGAGACATGGATGGATGGGGGAGTTTGCTTTGAATATTAAATTAACAAAATGTATTAAATTGTTTTCTTGCTGCTCAGATACAGTGAAGATCCTCTTTGAGGCCTCTTTCACACTGGCATACTTAAAGCGGAACTTCACTCTCTCAATCAACACTGACTATTTTTAATCCTTATGCTGCTAGCATTAGTAAATAGATAGGAAAGTATATATTTACTTGTTTTAAACTTTTTTTTTTCACATTTCTTCAGTTACTTCCTGGTTTCTGGCCTAGGCAAATTATGTCATACATGCCAGGAGTCTTCAGGAGAGGAGGGGGGTGGGGGGTTTCTCAGCAAAGCACACCATTCTGCCTGAGCTAAGGACAGAAGGATTCCAGGAGGGAATACTACATGAACCATCTGCCCTTTTTTCAAATTGATTTCTCAGCAAAATAAAGCATGGAGACATGGATGGATGAGGGAGTTTGCTTTGATTATTAACTACTTGCCGACCGCCCCCGGTGCAGTTGTATTGCGGCAAGGTGGCATTGCTGCGAGAATCCACGTATCTGTACGTGGTTTCGTACACTAGCCTGTGTTGGTGTAACATCTTTCACATGATACAAAAAATTGGGCTAACTTTACGTTTTTGTTTTTTTTTAATCACATTTGAAAAATTTCTGCACAAACACCATGTTACATAAACAATTGCAATGACTGCCATTTTGTTCCCTAGGGTCTCTGCTGTTTGTGGGTCCTGAGTAAATTTCTAGCATAAAAATTATGATTTTTTTATGTAGGAGAAGAATACCGGAATTTGTCTGGTATAGAAGTGGTTAGAATGAAACAAACTGAAATCTGTTGAAATGCATGTTGATCAGTGGACTAACCTGGTGCCATAGGTACTTTCCTTGTCTATTGGGTTGTTGCTGATCAAGGAAGGCATCGGCAAAGAAGCCACTCAAAGAGTTCTATGGAAAGGAAAATACAAAAAACGTGCATGATGAACAAGCATTCTGGCCCAGTGGGCTGTCAATTCTTGAACATTTCATTTTCTGACCAAACTGGAAGTGCTCTTGGTGTAAAACAAAACAATAAATGCTTTAATAAGCTTCCATTTAGTGCAGGCATGCTCAACCCCTTGCTATAGCTGCCACTTCATCCCTTTAAAACCAAACACATATTCATTACACAGGTTCGGGGGCTAATTTAATGCAGGTATGGAACGAAATTAATTTAATTACCACCTTAACCACTTCCCACCTGGCCTACAGACGAATGACGGCTGGGCGGTGGTTCAGTTATCCTGACTGGACGTCATATGACGTCTTTCAGGATAACCCACAATCGCACGCCCCCGGGGGCGCGCATCGCAGCGATCAGTGGTGCAGTAGGTCAGTCTGACAAACCGCATTACCGGTCTTGGTAAAGAGCTTCCATCGGAAGCTCTTTACCACATGATCAGCCGTGACCAATCACGGCCGGTCACAGTGTAAACAGGAAGAACCGTGTATCAGCTTTTCCTCTACTCGCGTCTGCAGACGTAAGTGCCCATCAGTGATGGAGAAAATGCACTTATTTACAAAGTTTTGAGACAGAAACCGAGAAAAACGTTTTGCTTGGGTAAAGCGTCACACGACCGCGCAATTGTCATTCAAAATGCGACTGCACTAAAAGCTGAAAATTTGTCTGCGCAGGAAGGGGAGTAAGTACCTGATATTGAAGTGGTTAATCAGCCACAGAATCTGTGTAATTAATATGTTCGGTTTTAAAGGGGTGAGGGGACAACCCTACCCACAGCCTCAAGCCTATGGCAACTTTGGGTGCACGCCGCTCTTACTGAATGATTGCCGGTTCTCCATAATCCTAGCCAGTGCCTGGACAAGGTCATCCAGCTCCCAGGGCAAAGATGCCAAACTGCATCCCCTCTCCACCATCTATGATGTGCAAGCTTAGAGGGCCCTACACCCAGTAAACCATTGCACGCAGGACAACTGTCCCTCCTGCCCACCCCTTGTCCCAGCACTGATCCTAGTAGATGTCATACACAAGCTTTTATTGTGGCTGGCTTCCCGTTCTTCTCTTTCTTTCCTAATACACAGACACGGGGTGAGGGGCTTTTAGCAGAGTGGATTAATTCTCACAGTTGTGTGAGATGAGCTTGGTGTCATTCTGGGAGCATGTGAGGGCATATTGTGTCATTTTATCTTTGCTTAACGGGTTCTGGACCGGCTCACATACATTTGCTGCTGTAGAGTGGCACGATCCCGCAAATCGCCGTCTATAAACGGCAGCTCGCTTGTGCCCAGCTAGTGGGCGGGAGAGCGCCGCCAGGGGCACACTTGATGTCCGCTGGCTACCTGTGATTGCCTGGCAGAGAAAAAAAACGGGGAACCGCCGATGTAAACACGGCAGTTCCCCGCTCTGTCAGGCGGCATGTAAGAGATTTACTGATCCCTGTCACTGGGATCAGTTAGATTTTATGCCCCTGGCAGCCCAGCCCCCTCAGTGTTAGAACATGCCTAGGGAACACAGTTAACCCCTAGATCGCCCCCTGCAGGTTAACCACTTCACTGCCAATGACATTTACACAGTAATCAGTGGATATTTAAATGTCTGATCGCTGCATAAATGTCATTGGTCCCAAAAAAAGTGTCAAAAATGTCTGACATGTCTGCTGCAATATCACAGTCCCGATAAAAATCGCAGATTGCCGCCATTACTAGTAAAAAAATAAAAATAAAATAATAATCATAAAAAACGCTATAAATGAATTCTCGGGGTTCGTAAACATGGCAACTTTTGCGCAAACCAATCAAACGCTGATTGCGATTTTTTTTTTTTACCACAAATATGAGGAAGAATATAGATCGGCCAAAATTGATGAATAAATTTGTTTTTTTTATATATTTTTTAGGATATGTATTATAGCAAAAAGTAAAAAAAGATCAGAAATGATGCAGAGGTGATCAAATACCACCAAAAGAAAGCTCTATTTGTGGGAAGAAAAGGTCGTCAATTTTGTTTGGGTACAACGTCGCGCAATGGTCAGTTAAATCGATGCAGTGCCGAATCGCAAAAAGTGCTCTGGTCCTACAGTGGGAAATCCTTCCGGTCCTTAAGTGGTTAATAAAGAAATGTATTGCATTACTAGGGCTTGCACTTCCCTGGTCTATTTTTTTTTTTGTTTAGATTGCAGTCATCCCTTGAATTACCATAACAAGGACTGTGGACAAAGACTCTGAGATAGTGAAGGCTGCAACACTGGTTTGGGGTTTTTTGACTGGTCACGTGTGAACGCGAGAGTGGGATTAATGGTGATCTGGTAATACAAAATGTGATTTTTGTGATTGTGATTACAATGTGGTTGTGAACAGTGGGTAAACCTTCAACCTCCACTGTCGATTGTTGTTTAAAATCTTCATTATGCTATTCAAAATAAAAAGTTGGAATTTCTAAATCATTTTATTTAATTGTGGTCCACCGTTCCACAGCTCAGTGCTCCAATGAGCGAGGAGGAAGCAGAGCGGAGAGCTGCTGATTGACAGTAAGTAGCTCTATGCTCGGGGAGCTGTCAGAACCGAGCGATCTGCAGTGTTTGATCGCTCGGTTCTCAGTGTAGAGGTGCCGGGGGACAGAAGCAGCATCTGACCTAGTATGAATCTATAAAAACCCCCAAACCCAGGGCTTTTTTTTTCCTCTGCGAATAGGTACAGGAAGTACCCCCTTCCGAGCCACCACTTGTCTCTGCCCCCTACCCACCTCAGAGCACTGTTCCTTGATACCACCCCCAGTAATGCCCCTTTTTGAGAATACAGATCCAAGTATCATTTTGTGGCGCTAAAAAAATTAAATGGAAATGTTAAGGATAAGAAGAAAGGCAGTAAAATAGATCCCCTGTAGTTAGCAACCATGAACGCCCCTAGCCACAGTAGACTTCCAATAGCCAGCTTCAATAGACTCCTCCCTCAACAGCAGATAGATCCTTCCCTGCAACAATTGCCCCCTAGCAACATAAGATAGATCCCCTTCAGCATCAATTACATACATTCAGTGCTGAAGGTGCCGGAACTGCATTTTCCCACGTTCCAGCTGAAAAAAAGCCCTTGCCCTCACTCTTCAAAAGGTTGAGCACCCCTGATTTAGTTATTCATTCAGATGAGAAAATCAGAAGTTTTCCTTGGTTTTTAAAAGTTCCATTAAATGCAAAACTCCCCATAAAACCCATTTATAACATTCATAAATGAAGACAGAATTTTTTACATTTAGAAAGAAAGTGCGGTATTCCTCTTACCTCCTCATTGCCTTACAGCAAACGTATATCCTGCTATGCTTACAGCCAAACCAAGCTCAGGAAAGGCTGACAGAAGGTAGGACAGGAAGACTGCAGGGTCTAGCAAAACACACTTCCCTATAAATACAACTTTCTATCCAATGCCCTTAGTTTTGATCTTTTAGTCTTTTTTTTTTATAATTCCTTTATTTCTTGGAACAATCAAATGAGCAAAGATAATCAAGAGTATAGGTATAAAGCTAGGTGCATTATCAGTATATCCTTCAAACAATAGTCAGTAGGTAGGAAACAGTCAGATAACGAGCCCGGCAAATATAGGCATTATATTAATCCAACAACCTGACAACGGGGCAGGGCCATCTTTAATATGGATTGGACCCTGGGCAAACATTTTCTTGGGGCCCCCTATATAATTTTGCATCCGAACATCCCAAAAAACAAACACACACAGTGCTATAGCCAAATGATGGCTACAGCACAAATGGCTAGTTCTGAGAGGCCATCATATGACGGTGTCCTGTGATCGTGCCTGCTTCACTACCCGAAGCAGGGCACGGGTGGAGCGCTCTGTGATCAGCAGTGTCCTCCGGACACGGCCGATCACAGATTGAGGTAAAGAGCCAATCAGTGGCTCTTTACCACGTGATCAACTCACAGCTGATCAGGGATGTAAACAGAAGCCGGTTAAACCTGATTATGAGTGCAGTCCCAACAATGCGCAACCAGTGCTGCCAATCAGTGTACCCTATCAGTGCCCACCAGTGCCGCCTCATCAGGAGAAAACCTGTTTGCAAAATTTTATAACAGAAATGAGTAAAAACGTTTTTTTTTTAAATGTCTTTTTTGTTTAGCATTAAAAATAAAAAACCCAGTGGTGATTTAATACCAGTGAACAAAATTATAAAAATTGTCATTTAAACTGTGACAGCGCTGAAAATTGGCCTGGGCAGGAAGGGAGGCAGGGGGTAAAAGCGTCCAGCACTGAAGTGGTTATCTAGTGGTCTCTTCTGTTATAAATGTCCCCCCTGCCTGCCAGCAATAATGTGATTTGAGCCACATATGTGCAGCTCACATCACATTTATGACTTCCGTGTGCATGGGTGGGAGTGATGCCACCACAGCCTGTCCATGCAAGCGCTCAAAGGTTGAGATCACAGAAAGAAGACTGGAAGAAGGAGGGATGTGTTGAGGGCCAAGGGGAGCCTTGAAGGGCTCAGTTTGCAGGTACGTCTGTCATAATATGCTAGTATGCAATGCATACTAGTGCATTATGACTTAAACCTGCAGGGGGACCAGTGTTTTTATTTTTAAAAATGACTTTACTACCGCTTTAGGCCTGGTTTCACATGTATGAGGGTTTTTGGCAAGTACAACAGCCCGTTCGCCATGCCTGCATTTCCCGCTGAAAAAAGGTGCATGCAGCATTTTAAAAACGCAGTGGCCTTGACATCGCATCATGCTTTTGCACCATGCGACATACCTGCAGTTCCCGCACCTGAAAACGCGATGTGTTTTTTAAAGGTGTAGCTCATGCATCTAAAGATGCAGCATGTTTGCAGGTGCAGGAACTGCAGGGAAATCACATGGTGCAAAAGCATGATGCGATTTCAAGGCCACTGCGTTTTTAAAATGCTGCATGCACCTTTTTCCTGCGGGAAACGCAGGCATGGCAGCCCATTCAAAAGAATGGGCTGTTGTGCCTGCATAAGCCCGCATACATGTGAACCAGGCCAAAAAGAAGCCCATCAAGCAGTGCTGAGTTTCACTGTCTTTGTGTGGAAGATGTCAGCACAGTGCCACTGGTCTTGTGGGCCATGCTGCATGCTCTCTAAATAATATTAACAGCCATGTCAGAGTTTTGGAGTAAGAACCTACCTAGTCCTGGTCTGCCGAGCTCCGCTCCCCATCCACGGGCTCACACGAGTGCTTCCAGCTAGTACTCTGACATCGGCTCCTACCCAAGGCCTCCCGAGTCGGGTCCCGATGTACAGGCATGGCATGGGACGGGGTCAGGGCATCATTGGAGCTCACAACCCCACCCACTCCTTGCTCGAGAAAGTCACAGCACAGTGTCCTTATGCCGGATGTCGCCTGTGTGGACTAGATGGATCGTTTTGCGGCGAAGATGGGGCTCCCGATTTGCAGGCAGAGCAGGTTTAAGGGGTAGCTGCTTTGGGCCCTAAAACAATGACCGGGTCCTGGGCACCTGCCCCGTTTGCCCTGTGTTAAAGACGGCCTTGCAACCGGGGAATGTTCACTTGTCACATTAACAGGCAATCTCGATCTTTTAGTCTTAACCTTTTTGTTCTAAATCTGACAAAACAATTCACCATCTCAACCATGACAGAATGTGAAAAAATAAGGAAAGGGTAACAAACAAGGTCAAAAGGGAAAGACAACTCATAGGCTAAATGTAGCAATGTGATGAATGAAGAGGTAAATGGGAGGAAATCAGAACGCTGATTAAACCTCGGGTACTATACTCACATTAGCCAAATTGAGATCCAGAGGAGGGCACGGCACAGGTGAGGGAGGCTGTAAATTTTGTGATTCATGAGGATCATGCATTTGTTGTAGTGGATGCTGGGACTGGTCTTGGTACATAGGATAAGGTGGAGGAGGTTCCAGTGGAGGCATAGAAAGAGGACTCCTGTCCATAGCAACTCCCTAGCAAAGTAGAAATATGGACATTTAAGAATAGCAAATGGCATCTAGGTAGCAGGTTGTTTTTTTTGCAAAAGTACATACAGGAGCAGTGGAGGTTGGCAGTATATTTTTTTTGGGGGGGGCGCAAAACACTGCATCCCCCCCAGACACCTACACCCCCAGTTCGGTCACCAGCCCCACACTTACCCAATCTAGATTGCGGGCAGCGCTTTTTCCAGGCAGCAGCCTCCCCTTCTTCTCCTCCTCCTGGGCAGCCAATAGGATCGCTTCTCCTCTCAGCACATCAGGTGACGGGTCTCAAGACCCGCTTCCTGATTGCCCGGGAGGAGAATCAGGAAGGCAATAGCGAATATTAATTTGCTGTTGTCACATAGGGGCAGCGCTCGGCCCCCTGAGTCCATCCTTTTTTAAATCCAATTAGAGCCTCAGGCTCTAATCATGTGCTTTAAAAAAAAAAAAAAAGGCTGGTTTGTTAGGAATGTATCGTCCGCTTCAGTTGGAAAATTTCCCTCACCCTGAGACAAAACACAGCCATGACATTTGTAATCGTGCCTGGAGTCATCAAGGAACAACAAATAACTTAATATTGGTCAACATGCTTTATAACTGGGATGTCCAACCTGCAGCCCAAGACGACTAAGAATGCGGCCCAACACAAAATTGTAAACTTACTTAAAAATGTAGGTTTTTTTTTTTCTTTTATTTGTAAAAATGCATTTATACTTAGCGGCTGAAGAAACATTTGGCAGTGTCCCCTTAACTGGACTTTTATAAGTTTTATCTTCCCAAAGAAAAATCTCCCACTCTTCAATATCACTCCTTATTCATGTCATCATTTTTCGGCAGCACCTATATTTGTGAGCAACTATTTTCAAGGATGAAACACACGAAAGGCAACATTCGAACCAAAATATCTGATGTGCACCTTGAGAATTCATTGAGAATTGTTACTTCATCTATCCATTAGATATTGAGGTGTTCATTTATCAAAAACAAGTTTTATGTTGCCCTCTTTTAGTTTTATAATAAAAAAATATTAACAAAAAAATGAAGTTTTATTACTCAGTAAAGAACATTATCTATATTGGTGTTCGTTAACGTGTGATCTGCCCGACTTTTTCTGCTCATCGGCTATCCTTATTGTTCATGCATTTTATGTGTGGCCCACGACAATTCCTTTTCTTCCAATGTGGCCCAGGAAGGTGAAAACGTTGGACACCCCTGGTTTATTTTAAAAAGCAGTTGGAAAAGCAAATATTAATACATCTGAATGTACAGATCCATACCAGAATAAATGAAATTTCATTTAATTCAATTACTCATTTTTACTATTAACTAGTTCTGGACTGCCCACCGCACACATACTGCAGCAGGGCAGCCCGTTTGCGTGAAACATACCTGTACGTTGTCTGTACAATTCAGTCTGGGGCGCGAGCGCCGCCAGCAACCCGCTCCCGCTATGATTGGACACAGCGTAACAGCAGGCCGCCGCCCCCTTGCGATCTTTCAGGGGAATCACAGAACGGCGATCTGCCTATGTAAACAAAGCAGACCGTCGTTCTGTCAGACAGGAAGAGACAGATCTGTGATTCCTACTAATCAGGTACACAGATTTGTCTCTTCATCTAGTGTGAGCATCCCCCACACAGTTAGAAGGCACTATAACCCTTTGATTGCTTGATGTTGACCCCTTTCCTGCTAGTGTCATTTATACAGTGACCGCGCATTTATCTTTTAGCACTCATCACTGTATTAGTGTCACTGGTCCCAAAAAAAGTGTCACTTAAAAAAATCGCTGATCGCTGGCATCAGTAGTAAAAAAAAAAAAGGTAAATAAAAAAGTCCCTAAATCTATCCCATAGTTTGTAGATGCAATAACTTTTGTGTAAACCAATCAATATACGCTAATTGGGATTTTTTTTTTTACCATAAATATGTAGCAGAATACAAATTGGCCTAAATTGATGAAGAAATTTGATTTTTTTTACGTATTTTTAGTGGATGTTTTATAGCAGAAAGTAAAAAATGTTTTGTTTTTTTTAATTCTCGCTCTTTTTTGTGATTGCAAAAAATATCTGGTCATTAAGGGGGTAAAACCTTCCGGGGCTAAAGTAGTTAACCAGCACAGCAAGTGCCAAAAGTGAGGCCCCTCTATACAGCCACAGAAAGTCCATAAGCTTCACACTTCCATTAAAAACCCCCACAGGCCAGACACAATATTCTATCACTTTAAACCAACTACACACATGATTACCTGCTGAAACTTTACCTGAGAGCTTTGCATGCTCATGGGGCTGGTAGGTGAAAACTGGCCACTAACACACCGGCTTGGCTCGCTGCCTGGCGTCAAGGTGAGAGGGCTGACAGGAGTGTGCCTGCGCCTTGGGGAACTGCCAAGCGCAGCCGTTGGAAGAGAGGGGTTGCTAAGGGAGGCTAGGCGAAGAGACGGGTGAAGCGATGCGTTGGATCGGCCAGACGGAGGACCATGGTTGTTTACAGAAGAGGCAAGCGAGGTGTTGTTCATTGTTCCTTGCATGGGTTGATTGCTCCGTGTGTTCTGCAAACCTGTCAAAAGGTAGATTAAAAAAAATTAAAAAAAAAACGTGTGTGAAACCAATACAATGCTTGCTTTTCTATCAAGGTAACACAGAAAAGTATGCTGGCTTCTCCTTAGATCATAGGCAGAGCCAGGATGAAGAAACTCAACACCTGAAAGGAGGATTAATAATGAAAGCACCGCTGTAATTGTTAATTCATCCAACTATCCCTTCCCCAGAAGAAAAACGTTTGAGGTTTTAAGAATCCCTGCACCTGTTATAAGTCAATATATGTCTATCTCAGAGTAATCTTACAGATTATTACTAAAGTTTTATGTACCAATGAAATTCAGTAAACCAACCAAGTGATTTATCCTGGTCCTTCTGACTTTTCTACAGACAAACCCCTATTCACAGCCATATAATGGCAGCATTATCAGAACGGCTTCATGGAACTTGAACTTGCATTTTTAAGTCAGAGAGTGGGATGTAGGGTACAAAGACCCCATTGAGAGAAAAAAAAAAAAAAAAAAAAAAGATTTCCATGCGCTTTTCTTCTTATTTTTTTCTGGCTCACCACTTACCCTAGTTTAGCTCAGCCCTGGTACTTGCCAGTCTGTGTCACATGCACCGTATCTTATTAACTTTTCATTTTCAGCTGAGCTGAACAGTACCTGGGAGGAAAGAAGTGGCTTTACTTTCTAGCAAAATTTACTAATGCAAAGCAAATTATCCGACAGCAATGTAGCAATCTTGTCTGGAGATTACCTAGCATTAGATTTATGCTACATCTGCTTATCTACTTTGTCGTCTCCTTGCAAGTGACGTTTTATTCTTGGTCCCTGTGCTATTTTGGGGTGTGTTTTCATCTTGCCTCCCGTTTTGATTTTATTGTCCATTGAGTGACTAATGGTGGTGGGTACCACTTATATCTTGCCACCCACCCTTTTTGGTTCCTATCTTGGGCTTCCCTCACAGGCCAGGCACATTAGAGGAGTCAGGGGATTTCCATATGCACAGTACTCTGCATAAACTGGTGTATTTTCTATTTATCTAGAAAAATTATATACGATTTTCCTGCGACTCCTGGAAACAAGTGTATATCATCCATTTCATTGTAAATATTTTTTACGGATGGACAATACTAAGTCCTGAAGAAGCAGAACAAGAACCCAAAACATGGGTGCCTAGACAGGCAGAGTGTCTAAAAATGTGTTACGTATATACATACCTACATGGTCTGATATAGGCATGTCCTATGTATATATCAGACACCTGGGTTTTCTAGAAATAATGCATTTAAGGCTGCATTCACATGTGGGCGTAGCGTTTTCAGGCAGAAATACATGCATTTTTTTACTGCGATTTTGTACAGGTCAAAAGGTCACCAATGTAAAAAGTAGAAAAACGCCCAAATCAAGCTACAAAAATACTTCCAGAACTTGTTTGAGCTTCAGGCGTTTTCAGGCTTTTGGCGTTTTTGAGTGGAGATGTGAACCATCTCCATAGAGAATAATTGATTTTTTTTCCCTCCAGCGTTTTGTAGCTTCAGGCTTCAATCTACAAAACGCCCAGGTGTGAATGCAGCCTTATTGTATGTATTTAAAATAACATTTTCATACAATTTTTTATATATTATCTTATTGGTTGTTCCTCATTGCTACATTTAAAGTATATGTAAACCTTGACCTTGTTAAATAACCCGTTCAGTTTAAAATAGAACTGAATGGCCAACACGTGTGTGTGTGTGTGTGTGTGTGTGTGTGTGTGTGTGTGTGTGTGTGTGTGTGTGTGTGTGTGTGTGTGTGATCACCTCAGCTGCATAATGAGCTCAGAGAGTTGGGGGAAAAAGGAGCTGCAGCACACTGGTCTTCCCAGAGAATGTGTGTGTGTGTGTGTGTGTGTGTGTGTGGGTCAGCACAAGTTTGATCATTGAAGGAGAGCAGGCTGAGTTCTCAGCACAGCTAGGAAACTGACCACACTGTGCTCTCATGATCAGCACGTTCAGTTTTAATAGAAGAGCAGAGGGATTCACCTGGAATAGTCGGTTTTCAAAGGCCGCAAAGACCTGATGTTGTCTCGCTATATGCGGACAATACCCTGCTGTATCTGGGTGATACACAGGGATCGCTGTGGGAAGTGATGACACTTATTGGTGATTTTGGATGATTGTCAGGCTTTTCCATTAACTGGAATAAGTCTTTTCTTAAGCCTTTGGACCCACTTTCTCAGCCGTTGCAAGAATGTGTGGGGATGGTGGAAGTGGTGTCTGTCCATTTTTAGATATTTAGGTATACAAATCTCTCTTGACCCCACTAAATATATTAAATTAAACCAGGTACCGATACTGTGTAAATTTTGCGAGAAGTGTGCGCTGTGGTGTAAGCTCCCCCTATCGGTGGCAGGGAGAATTCGTTTAGTAAAAATGGTCTGGGTCCCCCCAACTATTATATGTGTAACAATGCACCAATATGGATTCAACGTAAGTGGTTTATGCGAATAGACTTGCAGTTTCGGGAACTGATATGGCGCAAAAAAGTATCCCGCATTAGATTAACTACTCTTCAAATTGGGAAGGACCAGGGGGGACTGGCAGTCCCACACTCTAGAGCCTATTACTTAGCATCTCAAATACAACAACTAGGGGACTGGGGATTATCAGACCCTATGGACGAAGTGAAAAATAGGATTAACCCTGAGGATTCCGAATATACAGCTCTTGCATATTTAGAGGGCTTTCCTCACATAACACTCGATACACCAACAATGGGCCTCCTAAAAAAATGTATGGAAATACGTTAAGACATCTTGCAAATGAATGGATTCCTGCACTGTACCCCATTGTGTCCCCATTATGGGGAGATATACGAAAATTGGAAAGATTTCGTGAGTGGGAGAGATTAGGTATTAAGTATCCCAATTGTATCAGGGGAACATATTTAAGACCTTTGAAGAGCTACATCGGGAATATAACATCCCCTCAAGGCAATTTTACAAGTACTTACAACTGAGACACGCCATAAACGCCCAGCCTACGATTTCAAAACTAGTGTTAACAGACCACCCAATAATAGAGGAGGCATTTATGGTATCAGATAAAAGAGGCATGATATCTCGAATTTACTCCATTATACCAAGTGTGATACAGGGAGATGTCGATTTACTTTGTAGGAGAGACTGGGAGAAAGACTTGGGGGGATTTAGATGGTGAGGCTTGGGGGGCCTGCTTGTCGGCTGCCCCCCTGGTCTCAGTGTCAGCCACGCAGAAAATATCCCACCTCCTATTTCTTCACAGAGCATACAGGATCGCCTTCAATATTGTATAAATGGGGCTGTAGAGCCAATCCTCTGTGCCCAAAATGTGAGAGGAATCATGGGGACCTCATCCACATGTTGTGGAGGTGCCCCAAGTTCTCATGATACTGGTCAGAAGTCATTCTTACTATTTCTCAAGTCTAACTTTCATATAAAAAAATGACCCTGTGGCTTGTATTCTGGGAGTGCTGGAAGTGGAGGCACTAACACCCAATGAACACGTGGCAATTTTACATTTATATGTTGCACGCAGATTGATTGCTAGATTCTGGATATCTCACAGGGTACCCAACAGGAAATTATGGATTGAACAAGTTAATTTGATGATTATTAGGGAAAAACTGACTTATCTCCACAGAAAAGCTCCCAAAACGTTATCTTCTATGTGGCAGCCCTGGTTGGATGTCCCGGATCTGGCTCCACACAGTCTGGTATTGAATAGGTTACTGGAGGGTTGACATGTATGTTAAGTAGTACTATTTACATGGGGAAGGGTCATCACACATAGGGCCTTTTTGGTTTTGTTTTCCTTTATTGTTTTTCCATTTCTTTTCTTTCTCATGGCTGGCTACATTGTTAGTCTCAGTCAAAAATAATCTTCCCTCTTGGGGATAACCTTACTGTATGGAAACATTTTTGCTAGGAATACGGTTATGTGTTGTTACACTGGACATGTGAGATCACTGATGTGTACACTCCTGTATCTTCATTGCCAAATACTGTATAATGTAACGTATCATATATATGCACTATACCTTGCTATTAAAACAATTTTTTGTTTCCAATAAAATATTTTCTCGATTAAAAAAAAAAAAAAAAAAAAGAAAAGGAGAAGAGGGATCTTTTAGTTCAATCTCAGTTTATTGTATCAAGAAAAATATGATAAAAATATGATAAACCATATAAAAGTTATACCAAGATGAATATAAGAGGAAAGATGCGGTATGGACTGTCCCGGTTGCAGACCGTTACCTAGACATACAGTGCATGTACTATCCCGAGATAGTCCATGCACTATATGTCTAGGTAACGGTCTGCAACTGGGGCAGCCCGTACCGCCTCTTTTCTCTAATATCTAAATTGGATGATGGCACCCCCCTCTTTTTCCCTTTATAAATGTTCTAATTGAGACTCTTTTGAAGATGAATATAAGGTGTAGTAACATATTTTACAAAGATCTTCAACTTCTAAACAATGCAATAATCGTCCATGAACAGATAATGAGGCAAAAAGCAACAGTCAACTGTTTTCATGATATTGATTAGGATGTCATCTAAGGATAATAATGCACAAAGTGAACATGGAGAGCGGTTGACCCAAAGGAGTCAATTAAAATGCAAAGATAAGTTGTAAGGTGCACTAAAATGAAGAGCAAATTTTGATACTTGTTTTTATGGCAAAAATAAGAAGAAAAGAGTATGAGAGAAATAGGTAGGTAGAACAAGAGCAAGGGTACATTCTAGAATCCTGAAACAAGGGTGGGGATCTATCTTTTGATGTGTTGCTGGATCAAACTTTGGGATGGTAGCATTTGAGGATGTTTATTTTGGATGTGAAAACCTTGATTGATGGAACAGAGTGTGGACAGCAGTGTGTCACGCTTTCTTTCCCAGACACCACTTCTCAGCCAACAACTAGTGGCCAAACAACAAAAGTCAAAAATAAATCTTAGAAAGCCAAGCAGATGGAGGTACAAGCCAAAAGTCCCAAAAAAGGGGCGCTGTGCAGTTGACGATATTAACAGAGCACTCAGAGGAGACCTGTGGTTGATCCCTGCAGTTGCGAGTTTTTTGGGTGCGGCACAATGTGAGTTCCTAAATTTGACACCATTTATTGGGGATCAGAGTTGGAACAGTATCCTTTGTAACAAGTTACTGGGGGTAAATGAGCGCCAATATTCCTAGGTGTGACTGACAGAGTAAACTAACGAGTTCCTCCACAGTACACAGACAGAGCTCCACATTCTTCTTGTATACTAGCCGTCTGTTGGCATTCTAATAAGGTATGTGTCTCATTGAAAGCGGCACGGTCAATATAGCCACTACAGGAATAAATTCTCCATAACCTTGTTTCATATTGCTTTTCAGAACACAAAAGCTTAGACGCTAACTGATGTTTCAAATCTTCTATGAGACTTGTTGAGATCAACTGTACATTCTTCGCCTGTCGGATAATATCAATTATGTCATATACATCTCATACTTCTATAATAATACTTCTGAATGTTTTTATGTTCTCCATGCTGCAGTTGGAACTTGGTTGGTTTCTCAAAATATGACAAAAGCAACATGGTTGAACAGCAGTGGAGATGATGGTGAAGGGGGTGGGGGGCTGTCAATTATGCTAGCTCCTCCGTCAGTGCACACAGAATAAGACGTGACAAAGTGCTACATGCACATAGTACCCTGGAGGTTAAAATATTTTTTTGGTGAGAATTCTTCTTTAAGTGGGTGAGCCAGTCGTCATGTAAAAAACCCACAGGCAATGAGATCCACTTAAACCCAGCAGAATGTCACCTTCTGTATAGGAATGGCTTCAAAACAACTCCCTAATCTTAGCTTCATCCTTACCCATGATTTGCCATCCATTTTTTTTCTCTACCTGACTCGGACCAGCACTTCTGAATTTCTTGCCTAAGCAAGAATGAAGCCTGCTGGGATACCAAATGTTACACATCCCAGGCGGCTATGGGGAAATCTAAAGTGCACTGTTCTGGGCAATCTCCACCACGCTGTGCCTGCATTGCAGCACATCATAAGGGGCCGACTGCAAAATGCAGGAAGATACAGCAGGCCCTATGATGACATCAGATGAGAATGAAGATGGTGGCACCGGGGGACAAGGAGTGCTGAGATGGAGTCGCTTACACCCAACAATGCTGGATTCGCTATATACAGTCAGGTCCATAAATATTGGGACATTGACACAATTCTAATCTTTTTGGCTCTATACACCACCACAATGGATTTGAAATGAAACAAACAAGATGTGTTTTAACTGCAGACTTAATTTGAGGGTATTTACATCCAAATCAGGTGAACGGTGTAGGAATTACAACAGTTTGTATATGTGCCTCCCACTTTTTAAGGGACCAAAAGTAATGGGACAGATTAGCAATCATAAATCAAACTTTCAATTTTTAATACTTTGTTGCAAATCCTTTGCAGTCAATTACAGCCTGAAGTCTGGAATGCATAGACTTCACCAGACGCTGGGCTTCATCGCTGGTGATGCTCTACCAGGCCTCTACTGCAACTGTCTTCAGTTCCTGCTTGTTCTTGGGGCATTTTCCCTTCAGTTTTGTCTTCAGCAATTGAAATGCATGCTCAAACCGGATTCAGGTCAGGTGATTGACTTGGCCAATGCATAACATTCCACTTCTTTCCCTTAACCACCTCGCGCCGCCGCCATAGCCGAATGACGGCTACAGCGCGGCGCTAAAATGCCGGGAGGACGTCTATAGATGTCCTCCCATTTGGCTCGTGCTGGGCACGCTCCCGCGGGCGCGAGCGGCACGTGCACATGCCCGCGCACGCTGCGGGAGCGTGCCAGTGGGTCGGACGGACCCGATGTCCGCCGGAGACCCGCGATCTCCTTCCAGAGAGCCGGAACGGGGAACCGCAGATGTAAACACGGCGGTTCCCCGTTCTGTGAGGGGGGGCATGACAGATATACTGATCCCTGTCACTGGGATCAGTTAGATCTGTCATGCCCCTGCCAAACC
>BLSH010355785.1:264921-283478 GCA_018402905.1 Glandirana rugosa | reverse complement strand
AAACCCCCCCCCCCCCCCCCCCCACAGTTAGTACACACCCAGGGAACATAGTTAACCCCTTCACTGCCCCCTGCAGGTTAACCCCTTCACTGCCAATGACATTTACACAGTAATCAGTGGATATTTACATTTCTGATCGCTGTACAAATGTCATTGGTCCCAAAAAAGTGTCAAAAACGTCCGACATGTCCGCTGCAATATCACAGTACCGATAAAAATCGCAGATCGCCGCCATTACTAGTAAAAAAATAAAAATAAATAAAAACGCCATAAACCAACGTCCATAGTTTGTAAGCGCTATAACTTTTGCGCAACCCAATCAATATACGCCGATTTCGATTTTTTTTTACCAAAAATATGTAGAAGAATAAATATCGGCCAAAACCGATGAATAAATTTGTTTTTTTATTTTTTGTTTTTGGATAATTATAGCAAAAAGTAAAAAATATTGTTCTTTTTTCAAAATTGGGGCTTCTTTTTTGTTTATAGCGCAAAAAATAAAAAACAAAGAGGCGATCAAATACCACCAAAAGAAAGCTCTATTTGTGGGAAAAAAGGACGCCAAGTTTGTTTGGGTACAACGTCGCACGACCGAGTAATTGTCATTCAAAGAGTGACAGCGCTGAAAACTGAAAATTGGTCCGGGCAGGGGGGGGGGTTTAAGTGCCCAGTAAGGAAGTGGTTAAAAAACTCTTTGGTCACTTTCGCAATATGCTTGGGGTCATGGTCCATCTGCACTGTAAAGCGCCATCCAATGAGTTCTGAAGCATTTGGCTGAATATGAGCAGATAATATTGACCGAAACACTTCAAAATTCATCCTGCTGCTTTTGTCAGCAGTCGCATCATCTATAAATACAAGAGAACCAGTTCCATTGGTAGCCATACATGCCCATGCCATGACACCACCACCATGCTTCACTGATGAGGTGGTATGCTTTGGATCATGAGCAGTTCCTTTCCTTCTCCATACTCTTCTCTTCCCATCACTCTGGTACAAGTTGATCTTGGTCTCATCTGTCCATAGGATGTTGTTCCAGAACTGTGAAGGCTTTTTTAGATGTTGTTTGGCAAACTCTAATCTGGCCTTCCTGTTTTTGAGGCTCACCAATGGTTTACATCTTGTGGTGAACCCTCTGTATTCACTCTGGTGAAGTCTTCTCTTGCTTGTTGACTTTGACACACATACACCTACCTCCTGGAGAGTGTTCTTGATCTGGCCAACTGTTGTGAAGGGTGTTTTCTTCACCAGGGAAAGAATTCTTCAGTCATCCACTACAGTTGTTTTCCATGGTCTTCCGGGTCTTTTGGTGTTGCTGAGCTCACCGGTACGTTTTTTCTTTTTAAGGATGTTCCAAACAGTTGATTTGGCCACACCTAATGTTTTTGCTATCTCTCTGATGGGTTTGTTTTGTTTTTTCAGCCTAATGATGGCTTACTTCACTGATAGTGACAGCTCTTTGGATCTCATATTGAGAGATGACAGCAACAGATTCCATGCAAATAGCACACTTGAAGTGAACTCTGGACCTTTTATCTGCTCCTTGTAAATGGGATAATGAGGGAATAACACACACCTGGCCATGGAACAGCTGAGCAGCCAATTGTCCGATTACTTTTGGTCCCTTAAAAAGTGGGAGGCACATATACAAACTGTGGTAATTCCTACACCGTTCACCTGATTTGGATGTAAATACCCTCAAATTAAAGATGAAAGTCTGCAGTTAAAACACATCTTGTTCGTTTCATTTCAAATCCATTGTGGTGGTGTATAGAGCCAAAAAGATTAGAATTGTGTCGATGTCCCAAAATTTATGGACCTGACTGTATGTTTTCAACAACCCAGCAGATTAAAGCCTAGTGCACTCAGGCCAAATGCCGGGTAACATCAACCAGCTCAATAAAAATCGGACGGCATTCGGCCCATGTGTATGGCAGCCAGCTTCTGTTGGACAAGCTTGCTGGAAAACCAGCAGCCAACCGGCTCTCGATCAGCACTCTCAGCCACTGGCTGAAAGTGCTCACCAGAGTGTTTGGCGGGGGAGCCATCCCCCTGTTAGAACACAATAGCTCAGCGGGGGAGATCGCTGTAATAACATCGGATTGAGTTGTCAGGTTTTTTTTTTTGTTCAACTCGCTGACAGTGTGTATGAGGCTTAAGGGGGAAAGAAAAAAAATATACAATTGTGTCCTACAACAATCAAGCGTTTAATTAGCGTATAGTAAGGCTTACCTGTAGGTACTGTAAATAGCTCCTAAATTTGCACTGTTTAGGAGATATTTACTATATATGCTGCTGCGAACATCATTGGCACATGTGTGGGAGTGACGTTTTTGCGGCTCCGGCCAATTACAGTGCCAGAGCCCACAAACCCAGAAGTAACTCCGGGAAAGAGGTCAGCTGTGTCAGCGGTGTTCAAGCGCCGCTGCAGGGCATTGCTCTAAGGTAAGTATTTCATAATGAGCTAGTACAACCTTTTTAAATGGATTTGTTAGGATATCTGTGTCCCTGTTGATCATATACCCCCTGTGTGCTCACCTAGTTAGGAAGTGAGAGAAAATATACTAAGGCAGCAATATAATTCATACAGGGGTGCTAACCTTTCCCTATGCTTTACAAGACTAAAGAAAACGATATTGTGTGTAAATGTTGGGCTTTATGTGCAGAGAGCCTTATTTTCTCAGGAACGGTTTTATCACCTCCTCCACTCTCCCAAATAGACTAATCTCACCATGAAGTTAGCAGTATTTTAAGGAGTGATAACGTGATAATCTTTGTTAGTTGACTTTTACTTTCAAAATAGCTAAAGAAAAGAAAAATAAAAAAGCAGCAAAATAAAGTGCATGCACTAAAGCTGAACTAAGGTAACAGAAAAGGATATTCAGTCAGGTAGACCTTGTAAAAACCTCCATTGTGTTTTCCCGGCATGGGGATGCATACAATAACTGCGCATCCCATGCAGGAAGTCAACAGAAGTTTATTGGACATGTAGCTGCATAGACAGAGCTGCTGTGTCAAAATATAACATGTGGGTGCACCCGGATCCCCAAACTCACTGTGTGCAAGTTCAGGGACCCGCACGTCATAATGGGACACAGAAGCTTTGTCCATGCAACCACATGTCCCAATAGACTTTTATGGACTGCTGGCATAGGTATGCACGTAACACCTACCAACCCCTGTGCTAAGAAAACACAGACCAGCACGGGGCACAAGGTCAAACACCCTATGTAAGTGGACACTTACAGTCTTGCCTCCACTTTCCCGTTACCGCAGTTGTACTACAATGCACACTACATTAAACAAACATCAAACAAACCTCTCTTCCACAGCACTACAATTCTCATTTACGTCAGAATACAGCACTTTAGTGGGACAACTGGAATTCCATTTACAGTAATAGAAAAGCATATTTTAAAGACTTAGTTGACCTTACAGATCATGTTTCACGTTGTTTTATTTAGGCCTCGTTCACATGGGGCGTACTAAACTGTACTCCTGTGCAGGGCCGTGTTTACCTGCTCAAGGATGCACAGGTGTTCTGTGCATGCCTGTGCACTGTGTGCGGGCAGTCCCATTGCTTTCTTTTGGGATGCAGAACCCGCGTCGCAATATGACACCCATGTGGGTGCGAGTGCATGTACCCATAAATCACACTGTCTGCGTGTGGGGACACGCACCCATGCAGATGTTATATTGGGACACAGCAGCTGTGTCCAAGCAGCCTCTGTTTACCAGTAGAGTCTAATGAGTTCAAGTCAGGTGGCCTTACAGTTCTATATATGAACTGTCTGTACATCACTGACCTGGAGAGTTACTGATGCCCAGGTGAGTCATAGCAGCAGGCAGTCCACTCGTGCTGTTTTCCGTGCCTAAGCCCGCATATGCCGTGTCATCTGGGTCCAGGGGGGTGGGCAACGGAGATGGGAAATGGAGGTTTGTAAGGTCTGGCAGTGAACCACCTGTGTTTAGATTCCCCTGGAAATGTGAGAGGCCTGTGTTCTGATCAGAAGATGGAAAAACTCTGTAGATGAAAAAAGAGGAAATACAAATTTGCTCAATTCTACTTGTCACATTAACAATAGCGATACTAAATTAGTTACAGCAGAAAACGGTTTAAACTATAAGTTGCCCATATTAAAATGGAAGTCCAGGCCATTGCTAACAGGCAGTATGGTGCAGCTAGCAGTGGTAGAATTTCAGTTTAGCTTTATTCTGCAACAATGCCGATATTAAAGAAGTAGTCCAGGCGATTACTAAGCTTCAACTTACTCCCACCCTCTTCCAAATCCTATTCTAACTACCTTGTAGGGGTACGCTAGTGTTTGGGGAAAGAGTGCATGGAACTGCCAACATCCTATATATACATAAAAGAATCATGCATCAAAAATGCAACTTGGACAGCCCCCTTGGGCTTTTAAGGCAGAAATTATATTCAAGGTATTTTTTTGTTTACAAAACATGATAAAAAAATGGAACAAACCTACCCTATAAGCAAAGTAGTACACAGTACACAATAATACAAATTACATAAACAGTTTGTCAAATCCAATAGGAACTAGTCTACTCTGATACTGCCCAGTCATGCGGGTTTCTTGCATGTATCCCAACATGTTTCGGTATTATTATTATTAACAAAAAAAAAAAAAAAAAAAAACGCAACAATTTTGAAAAAAATAATATTTTTTACTTTTTGCTATAATACATATACAAAAAACAAAAAAACAAATTTATTCATCAGTTTTGGCCAATATATATTCTTCCTCATATTTGTGGTAAAAAAAAAAAATCGTGATCGGCGTTTATTGATTGGTTTGCGCAAAAGTTGCCACATTTACAAACCATGAGTATTCATTTCTGGCGTTTTTACTGGTAATGGAGGCGATCTGTGATTTTTATCAGGACTTTGATATTGGGGCGGACATGTCGGACATTTTTGACACTTTTTTGGGACCAATGACATTTATACAGCGATCAGAAATTTAACTATTCACTGATTAATGTATAAATGTCATTGGCAGGGAAGGGGTTAACCTGCAGGGTCAGGGAAGGGGTTAACTGTGTTCCCTAGGCGTGTTCTAACTGTGAGGGGGCTGGGCTGCCAGGGGCATAAGAGATCTAACTGATCCCAGTGACAGGGATCAGTAGATCTCTTAAATGCCCACAGAGAGATCGGGGAACCGCCGTGTTTACATCGGCGGTTCCCCGTTCTTTCCCTCTGGCTGTTCATTGCGGCTTGCAGGCGGACATCGGGTTCGCCCGAGTCGTGGGCACACTCCTCCAGAGTGCGGCGGGCACGAGAGAGCGCCGGTGGCGACGCGCTTCCACCTGCTGAGCACGTGCGGATTGCCACTTATAGCTAGCGATTTGCGGAATAGAGCCACACTGCTGCCGTACATATACAGTACGCGGTCAGGAAGTGGTTAAACATTATATATTGTAGTTTGATTATTATAAGACTATGTTTATATTTCAGATAGTGAAAAAAGTCACCCAAAATATAATCTTCCCTGATGAACGAATATACACCAATAACTCTGAAACATGTTGGGATACACGCTAGAAACCCACATGGACTGGCCACAGCATGACTGGCAGTAGCTGGGTAGACTTGTTCCTATTGGGTTTGGCAAACTGTTTTTGCAATTTGTATACTTTGTATTATTATGTACTATATACTACTTTGCTTATATAGGGTATGTTTATTCCCTTTTTTATCATGTTTTGTACTTAATAAAAATGGCACTTTGCCTTTTATGGAAAATACTTACCTTGAATATAATTTCTGCTTTAAAAGTCCAAGGGGGCTGTCCGGTTGCATTTTTGATGCAGGATTCTTTTATGAACCCTGTAGGGGTAGCGGGCCTGTATTAGTGCTTCCCCTAGCAAGCGCTGGAGGAGCTGGAAGCACTGGTGGGGGACCCCAGAAGAGAAGCATTAGGGCTGCTCTGTGCAAAACCATTGCAATCCATCCCGGAAATACAAAAACGTTTATCTGCCCATCCCTACTCCCTGCCATATGAGGAATATGGAGGCTGCCATTACTGACCTCTCACTTTAAGGTCTCATGCACACTGGACATTTTTACAGCTGCTGTTTTTGGCTTCAGACATTTTTTTCTGCAGTCAATAAACTCCTCAGCATGTTTTCCTATGTGTCCATGCACACACAGGCTGTTATCAGTTTTTGGCAGGGGCGTTTTCTACCTGGAAAAAAACCCCCAGAACTAGTGGGTTTTGAGAGTTTATCAGCTGTAAAAATGCTTGTACGCTGAAAAAAAGCTGAAAACAGTTTAAAAACGCAAAACACAGCTATTTGGCGTTTATCAGTGTTTTTGAGCCATAAGCCTTTATGGGATTATAGTTTTGCTAAAAACGCAAAAAAAAAAACGCTGAAAAAAAAAAATCACTCGGCAGTTACAGCTTTCTACAGCTAACACTAATGGCTTTTTTTAGAATGTCCAGTGTGCACGAGACCTTAAAATGTTCATTATCTGTCTGTTATTCTGATGCCTCAAGGTTCAACATTGTCAGAAACACTAACCTACGGCAATTAAAGAAATAAGGAATAGCAACTCAACCATTTGTTACATACATTACACAGAATTCTCATATTATACATGTATAGCAGTGAGCATCGCCAACCTTTCTACAAGAAAAAAAACAAAAAACAAAAAAAACACTTCAATACATACTTGATTCCAGGAACTTCACAAGACCGGGGACGAGATGCCATAGACTGGACCTATACATGGCACACAACAGAAAGGATTCAGCTTACAGGCAGCACCCAACAAAGTTTCAAAAGGGATACAAAGTTAAACTGGATCTGTAGTTACATTTTTAAACTCGGATAACCCTATATCGCAGGCGGCATGACCAAAATCCTAGGCATTATTTACTGTCCTGACTGTCCTAGAAAGAATGTCCGGTCTCCTACATCTCAAGGTGAAGGGACTTTTTCTGGAAGTCAGTGAGGTGCATGTTACAGACAGAAAGAACTACTGATTAACAAGAAGCATGAAGGAGGCCATCCCTATCACACCGAAACAACCATCCCTAAACAAGGATGAGAACTATAACCCTTTCTCTGCCAATGTTATGCCAGAACAGAAACATTTACTACTGGCCAGCTTAGCAAGTCCACATTCACACATGCAAATGGGTCCGACATTGTGAGAACCCCAGAAGGGGTTCCTGGCGGTTAGCTGAGGAAGGCAGCTCCCGCAGCTAATCACGGCCGCTCACATGTAATCGCTCATGCAACAATTGGCCCTTGCAGGTGATCACTCTACAAGTGATTACATGAGAGCGGCCGCGATTAGCTGCAGGAGCAGGCAGCCACTTTTTTTTTTTTTTGAATGAGGCTGCCTTCTGCAGCTAATCAGCTGGGGTTCTTGCAGGTAATCGGTTTCGGCCTATTAGTAAGTGTTAAAGCAAAACTTTACCAATAACAACTTGATTAAAAAAAAATATGTTCGATGATAAGAAAAAAAAAATTATGTTCTATGGCAAGGAACATACATTCCACATTCATATTTAGGTTACCAAAGTTAGTGTGTGCTGTAAATTGCCTCCGGCATTAGTTCCACTTTAAAGTGGCTTAAGCATAACATCTTGGCATTCCAGTTTCTGTTTTAGGCCTCATACACACGGGTGTTATTAAAAAAGAGCTGTAACGTCAGTACCGATGCCAGGAAAAAAAGCGGCATTAAAAACGCAATTTCATCAGCGTTCTGCATTGTCGTCAATGTGCGTTTAACGGCGTTTTTGTGCGTAACTATTTTCCACTCTCAAATTATCCACAATGCCAAGGAAAACTAATAAAAAACAAGGCGCTAAAAACGCCGGTTAACGTTGCTACAGCACTAATGCACGTTTTTGAGCGTTTTGCCGGCTTAGTGGCACAAACGCTCTAACGCTGCAGCTTCCGAACGCGCTGGTCCTGCGTTAGTTTTACAGCTTAAGAACGATGACGCCACATACAGCTCAAAAACATCAACATGGGTATGAGGCCTTGGTATAACATGGTGTGGCGTTCTTAAGCTGTAAAATAGCTAAAAAACGCAGCGTTAATAACGCACATGTGTATGAGGCCTTAAGCTCATGGTCACTTCAGACATAAATTTATAGTAGCATTATCCCCCTAACTCTGCTGAATAAATGAACAGCTATAATCAGTGGCTGACAGACTGCTAGTCAGAGTTTTTCATTTAAATGTCATACACACTCCCTCTGCCCCCAACACTACCCCTCTGCCACCTCACACCGTGTGCCTTCTCGTCAGTGATTAGCCCTGCTTTCTGCCCCTTTTTTTGAACTACTGTATCTAAAATTAAATTATTTCAAATAATTGTACGGTGTAGGTCTGTATCATTCTATCGCAACGCACACCAAGGAACTGCACGCATGGCACTGTGAATCAGGCGTTACCAACAACACTAGTGACCTCCAGATTTTTAGCGCAAGTTACTTATTTGCAGTTTTATGTACCTTCAGTTTTTACCATTTTGCAAAAAGACACAGTTTAAAATTTACAAATATTTGTTAACTAATAACTCAATACAGCTTTAAATTTTACATTTCGCCCTCGTTCACACCAAATCCAAATGAAATCATGCAACTTCACTTGACATCACATGATTTCAAAGCCACATACTGCGACTTCATGCACAGATGTCTATGCAAGTTGCACCAAAAAAGTGCAGGAAGCACTTCTTCAAATTGGTGCAGTACCGATTTGAACAGTTGCATTGCCAATAGGGTGCCACTTGCAACTGGACCTGTCAAATTGCATGATAAGTTGCACCGGTGTAAACAGGGGCTTAGGATGTATTTTGTAAATTATGCTGGGTTTGTGTGCACTTAAAGTGAGGGGAAAAAAGTATTTGATCCCCTGCTGATTTTGTACGTTTGCCCACTGACAAAGAAATGATCAGTCTATAATTTTAATGGTAGGTTTATTGTAACATTGAGAGACAGAATAACAAAAATAGCCAGAAAAATGCATTCCAAAAGTTATAAACCGATTTGCATTTTAATGAGTGAAATAAGTATTTGTTCCCCGATCAATCAGCAAGATTTCTGTCTCCCTGGTGTCTTCTATACAGGTAACGAGCTGTAAACTCCACTTGTTACCTGTGTAAAAAAAAACACCTGTCCACAGAAGCAATCAATTAATCAATCAGATTCCAATCTCTCCACCATGGCCAAGACCAAAGAGTTGTCCAAGGATGTCAGGGAGCAGATTGTAGACCTACACAAGGCTAGAATGGGCTGCAAGATCATCATCAAGCAGCTCGGTGAGAGGGTGACAACAGTCAGTGCGATTATTTGCAAATGGAAGAAACACAAAATGACTGTCAATCTCCCTCGGTCTGGGGCTCCATGCAAGATCTCACCTCGTGGAGCTTCAATGATCATGAGAACGGTGAGGAATCAGCCCAGAACTACACTGAAGAATCTGGTCAATGTTCTCAAGGTAGCTGGGACCATAGTCACCAAGAAAACAATTGGTAACAAACTACGCCGTGAAGGACTGAAATCCTGCAGCGTCCGCAAGGTTCCCCTGCTCAAGAAAGCTCATGTACTGCCCGTCTGAAGTTTGCTAATGGACATCTGAATGATTCAGAGGAGAACTGGGTGAAAGTGTTGTGGTCCAATGAGACCAAAATCGAGCTCTTTGGCATCAACTCAACATGTTTGGAGGAGGAGGAATGCTGCCTATAACCCAAAGAACACCATCCCCACTGTCAAACATGGAGGTAAAAACATTATGCTTTGGGGGTGTTTTTTCTGCTAATGGGACAGGACAACTTCTCTGCATCAAAGGGACGATGGACAGGGCCATGTATCATCAAAATCTTGGGTGAGAACCTCCTTCCCTCAGCCAGGGCATTGAGAATGGGTTGTGGATGGGTATTCCAGCATGACAATGACCCAAAACACAAGGCCAAGGCAACAAAGGAGTGGCTCAAGAAGAAGCACTCCAGTCTCTAGACCTTAATCCCATAGAAAATATGCGGAGGAAGCGGAAGATTCGAGTTACAAAACGTCACCCTCTATACCTTAATGAATTGGAGAGGATTTGCAAAGAGGAGTCAGAAAAAAATCGCTCCTGAGATGTGTGCAAACCTGGTGGCCAACTACAAGAAACGTCTGACCTCTGTGATTGCCAACAAGGGTTTTGCCATCAAGTACTAAGTCATGTTTTGCGAAGGAGTCAAATATTTATTTTACTCATTAAAATGCAAATCAATTTATAACTTTTATGAAATGCTTTTTCTGAATATTTTTGATGTTATTCTGTCTCTCACTGTTAAAATAAACCTACAATTGAAATTATAGACTGATCATTTCTTTGTCAATGGTCAAACGTCCAAAATCAGCAGGGGAGTAAATACTTTTTTCCCCCACTATATAATGAGGTTAATGCATTTTTAAAGAAAATATTGGTTTAATAAACATTTGGACAAATATCACAGGACCTACAAAATCAGTAGCATCAACTTTTTAATCTATCAGTCCTGTAATTTAAAAAAAAAATTATGGTTTAGATGTTTTTTACTCTGAAACTCAACTCTGAAAGCTGTAACAGGAAAGTAAGAAATTGCAAGACTGTTCTAGCCACCTACAGTTAAATGTAGCATGCAGGGCCTGGCAGAGAAAGGGTTAATACAACTGGTCATCCACATATAAAACCGTTTGAAAATACCCTTGATGTGAATGTCAATACTTACAGCCAAAGCATAACTGTAAAAAAAAAGTCTGTAAACTATTACCATCCCTTTTACCTGTGCCACCGAAAGCTGCTCCAATGCGGAGCAATCTTCAGCTGAAGTTCAATTGAAGGCTTCTCCCCCCTGCCGCTCTCACTAGTTCCTCTCTCCGGCCTCCATCTATTACAGAATGCAGCAGTGACATGGGGTCAGAGAGAGGAACCAAGCAGAGTTACGGGGGACCCAGGAGATTTAAACTCAGAAGTATTGTAGCAAACACAGAACATGAGGCCACGCTCTGATGACATCACATCATAACTTTATTCAATATGGCTGGCTTCTGACACAGTCCCCACACATTGCTACATCCCAATTGGGACAGTGCCAGCCTCAAACAGCTTGTCTTGAATTGGAATAACCGAAAACACAGAAAACCAGGCTGCACTCTGATGACGTTTAAATCTAGGATATTAATTATAAAGTCAAATACAATTATACATAAAAAATAGTGGTGCACCGAATGGACATTTTGGTGCCGAAACCGAAAATTAACCAAGCCGAAAATGACGGTTTTTAAAAAATATTTATATTTTTATATACAATTGTCATATGCAGCCTACCTGTGCCTGGGCACTGACAGGCAGCACTGATTGGCATTGATAGGTGGCACTGACTGGAAGCATTGATTGGTGACACTGATTGACGGCACTAATAGGTGACATTTACTGGCGCTGACAGAGGAGATGAGGTGGCACTGGTTGGCACTGACAAGTGGCACTGGTTGGCATTGACAGAGGAGATGAGGTGGCACTAGATGGCACTGACAGGTGGCACTGATTGGCACTGGCAGATAGAAGAGATGAGAAGATTCACATTGCACAGATAGCGCGGCTTGTAAGAGAGAGAGCTGTCAGATCTCCACACTGATATCAGGGGTGGGTGAGACCAAACAGCTATCAAACACCCGCCCAGCCCCTATCCCATTGGCTGGTGTTTGATAGCTGTTCGGTCTCACCCACCCCTGATATCAGTGTGGAGATCTGACAGCTCTCTCTCTCTCTGTCTGCATTCAGTGAAAATACGTGACAGTTTCATGCACAGAGTGGCTCTTACAAGCCGCGCTATCTGTGCAATGTGAATCTTCTCATCTCCTGCATCCATTGCGGGGGTATGTAATGCACACATACCCCCACAATGGGCGGTACCCGGAGCGGACCCCGTCCCCTTTCGGTATTGGACTTTTTTTTTTGTTTTGGCAGATGCAGAAAACACCATTTTCGGCCAATAATTTTCCCTGAATGCATCCCTGATAAAAAAAAAAAGCTGTTCATTTTGGTTTTGGTTTTTGGCCAAGTGCATCCTGAATTTTTGGTTTCAGTATCAGAATTTAAATTTCAGTGCACCACTAGATATAGACCCTCCCTTACTCTATCAAAAAAAAAAAAATATGTTTTCGCTACAGTTCTTCTTTAAAACATTTACTATAGCAACAGGGTCCCTCTAACTTCTTTACCCTCTCTAAATTTGGCAGTCATATCGTCAGCCATGTAACTCCGGTAACAGCTCTCTAGACTTTGTGGCACTTGAGTGATTGGATTATGTTGATTAGAACACGATGTTCACAACTTTTTTGCACCTCAAGCCAGGGGCGTACGTAGAGCATTTGGCACCCGGGGCGGATCCTATATCTGGCACCTTCCTTTTTGCCTGTCAAACACCCTCTAAAAAAGTGATCCACTGTGGTTCACTCTTCAGAGGGCAGCACTAGTGTACCCTAATCTACAGCACTGCTCCTCACAGGGTCGATCCTAGGGTCACAGACACCTGAGTGCAGAACATTTCTGCCACCCCCACATGGGTGTGGTCATCTTACCAACTCCTCCCCTTTACAAATGTTTCTATGGCAACGGCTGCAGCCTTCTCAGTGCCCATCAGCGCAGCCTCACCAGTGCCCGTCAGCGCAGCCTCACCAGTGCCCGTCAACGCAGCCTCACCAGTGCCCGTCAACGCAGCCTCACCAGTGCCCGTCAACGCAGCCTCACCAGTACCCATCAATGCAACCTGATCAGTGCCCATCAATGCAGCCAGATCAGTGCCTATCAGCGCACACCCTTACCAGTGCCCATCAATGCAGCCTGATCAGTGCCCATCAGCGCAGCCTCACCAGTGCCCATCAATGCAGCCTGATTAGTGCCCATCAATGCAGCCTGATCAGTGCCCATCAGCACAGTCTCACCAGTGCCCATCAATGCAGCCAGATCAGTACCTATCAGCGCATACCCTTACCAGTGCCCATCAGCACAGCCTCACCAGTGCCCATCAGCGCAGTCTCACCAATGCCCATCAACGCAGCCTGATCAGTGTCCATCAGCACAGTCTCACTAGTGCCCATCAATGCAACCTGAACAGTGCCCATCAATGCAACCTGATCAGTGCCCATCAGTACAGCCTCACCAGTGCCCATCAATGCAGCCAGATCAGTGCCCATCTGCGCACCCTCACCAGTGGCCATCAGTGCAGCCCCATCAGCGCATCCTTCCTAGGGCCCATCAGTGCAGCCTCACCAGTGCCCGTCAATGCAGCCTCACCAGTACCCATCAATGGAGGGGGGGGGGGGCAGCAGAGGGGGCCCTTCGGATGTGTCATTCCAAATGCAGCATTGTTAGTCCCCCGCCAGTACCTGGTCTGCGCAGCTTCTTTTGTCTTGCAGGTGCTTCCCCTCCAGGGACCAGCTGTGCACTGCTGGTACATCTGGTCCTCTCCCTTCCTCCTGGGCACCACCGCTGGGCAATTGGGGCTGGGGCCAGGTAGAGCGGGCGGGGACTCACAAATTCAGTCTACCAATAACCCAATCTCCCCCTGTGCAGCTGTTTAGAAAAAACACTTCTCCGGGTCCCCTGTGTTTGGCGGGGGCCGGGAGAAAGACAGTGGACTATTTCTTCACTTTCGGCGGATTAATCTTCAGCAGCGCTCCCGGGGGGTCCAGTGTACTGTTACAGAAGAGAGTGCGATGTGGCGGATTAATCTGCCTAAAGCGAAGAAATTGTCGGCTGTCTAATTGTCTTCTACCAACCACACCATGACCTAGAGAAATGAGAACCTTCATAGATGGACAGACAACAAGAACTTAATGTAAGATAAAACTGCACCTTTTGGGCCTCCCATAGCTGTTTCGGCAGTGGCTTTGAAACGTTAAGCAGATTCTCTTCCGCCAAAGCACTTGGATAGGAAAAAACTAAAATAGAACAAAAAATTATTTTTACAGACAGAAGAGTTCTCACAAACAAATTCATCCTGTAATGAAGACGTACAATTTTACACAGCGAATCCAATTTTAAGAAATACATTTCCATAGGCTCACGGAGTTCTATTCTATTCATGTTGATGTTGTTTTCATTTTGATGCAGGTTTACCAATTTTCAGCCTGATGTATCAGTGAATAGTTATATTTGTGCCTCTCGATAGCTGTGGTAAGACAAGCTTAGAAATACTTTCTGGGCAGTACATACTGGTCATAGCTTTTCCATAACTCTCCTACAACACCAGAGAAGGTCCACCTTACCAACCACAGGGAAGAATGTTATGGACAGTCCTCCTACAATCATAAACACGTATACTAGACCAGGGGTCTCCAAACTTTCTAAACAAAGGGCCACTTTAATGTACTTAAGACTTTTAGGAGGCCAGACAATGGGAGTAGAAAAGGTCCTGATGTCAGTGGAAAATACAATGCCCCATTTTTGCATCATTGGGAGGAATTGTGCCCTATTATTGGTGTCATTGGGAGTAATTGTGCCCCTTGATTGGCGTCAGTGTGGGGGGAGGGAGTATTATGCCCCATTCTGGTATCAGTGGGTGAAATAGTGCCTCAAGGGCCAGATAAGAGCAAGCAAAGGCCCGCATCTGGCCCCTGGGCCACAGTTTGGAGATCACTGTATTAGACATATCAGTCACACAGGTTTTAGGTTACTATTTTGTTAATACTATAGGATGTTTATAACAAGCATTTTGTTTCACCATTGGAGCTACAAGGTTTGCATTAGATTAATGCCAGTTTTTACATAGTTGCATTGGTTCAGCTTAGACCACTGTAGCCTATAAGTGCTGCGGTATCCCGCTCAAAGCTGGAAATCATTGAGTTGCTACTCGAGTGATCTCCACTAGCTCCCCGCTCGTATCCTGAGCAACTGCCCTGCTGCTTAGTGAGCCCAGGGGGTCACTCACTCAGCACAGACATCACTGCAGGAACATTTTGCATTTGCCCAATGAATGAAAAGTGTTCTCTGATGAAAAAGGTGGAGAGAAAGGATGCTGCTGGGACAATCTCCACGTCCAATCAGAGAACATTTTGCTATCATTTGGAAATTGCAAAGTATTCTCTGACTTGTGCCTGTTCCACACAAGCGACCCCTTGTGTTCACAACGCAGCAGGGCAGCCTATCAGCACAGTATCCAGTAGCTAGTGGAGATCCTTGTTGTAGCGGTGTGTGCTACACGGATTTCCAGTTTCCAGAGGGATCCCACAGGTATGGCACATATACGCTTAGGCTTCATGCACACTGGCTTATTATAAACTATGTTTATCCTGCATTTTATCGAACCGGTTTATGCAAATTTAGCAGAGTTCAGCAGCATTTGGTGTTTGGGAGTTTATTTCAATGACCTTTGAAATGAATAAACTATGAACTGCTTAACGCGCCTAGTGTTTAGGCACGTTCATGAGCGTTTGACGTTTTTAATGCCAAAAAGCTCACCTCCTGAATTTGATTCTTATGCATTTAGAAGAGGAGCTTTGACTGCCTCTAAACTCTGGTAAAAGCAGAGCATGGACACATAGGCTTTTATTGAATTGAGTTCAGGGGCTCCTGCATTCGTTTTCGTTTTTAGGATTCTTATTCCGTTTTCACCTGGTGATCTGGCCAGTAACTCCCCTGTAATAAAAGTGCCACGACTCAGGATGAAGGAGCACAGGAGGCATTTTCGGACTGCAGCATCGTCACTCTGGGGGGGGAATGTTGGATGTACTAGCAGATTTAGATACACTAACAAATTCAAGCCAAACTCCAGCTCTGCAGTTGCAGTAACAGTTTAATTCCTTTTGGGCTAAAGGTTTTATATGAATAAATAAAAGCTGATTATTATAAGCATCCCCTGTAAGTGGTAAATGATTTGTCTCATCCCTGCAACTTTTACATCTGCAGGAGAGCTTGCTCTGTTGGAAAAACAGCCGAACAAATTTCAGCCAGTTCAGCAGAGACCAAACTTCAATCTGTTGGAAAAACAGCCGATTTAGGGCAGCCATACATGGATCGAAATGGACAGACTCTTTGTACAAACTTAACAACCGGTCTGTCAGGTTTTTTTCCCGAATGATCAGTGCTGTTGGTTATAGCCGGCAACGCTGATCGGTGTGTTCTGATGACAGGGAAGTCTCCCTGCTGTCAAAATTCAAAGGCTCTTTGGAAGCGATTCCCCCATCCACCTGAAATGTGTGGATGGGAGAAACGGGTAATTTTATTAGTTCAATCCACTAGTTGAAAAAAAAAAAAGAGAAAAATTTAATGTATGGCCAGATCACCAGATGAACATATAGGAAAAAAGCCTAAAAGAAAGTGAATGCAGTTATCACATCTTGGAAGGCTGCGATGTAATAAAAGTTTGCTTTTTGGTTTAACACCGCTTTTAGGCTCCATTTACACGGGATGCTGTTTCAACCTCCCCTGAACGTTTTATCTTGACCACTAGAATCCACAGTCTAAAACGTGCATTTCGCATGCTGGGTTTAGCCGCATTCGCGTCTAGGAGCGTTTTTAAAAAATTTTTTTCCAAATGGAAACGCCTGTAAAACAAATGCTCCTAGACGCGAGTTACCGCGTTGGGGCGCGTTTACAAGCTGTTTGCCGTTTCAAATGCCTTTGAACCCATTTTTTTTTTTGCGTTCCAAAAAAAGCCTCTAAACTCAACTGCCTGGAAACGACCTTAAACGACCATGTGTACATGTACTGATAAGATAACAGAGGAGAGTTCAGGGGCAGCTGAAAAAAACGCTCAAATGCCTCTAAATGTCTAAATACCAGCAGCAGTGTAAATGAGGCCTAAGGGTTCTATTTTCTTGTTTATGGCTTCTGCCTTTTTCTCTTATGTACATGTCTAGCAAATTCAAGTTTTTGTGTGTTCTGGTTTCTGGCACAATAAACATGTGACAATGTTTAAAACACAGAAATATTTTATCATATTTCACTACCAGAGTGTTCTTGTATTTTATGTAACAAGATTACATTGTGTAGGACAAGGTCTGTTACAGTTTTTGCTAGGTAGTAACTTTTGCATAAACTGTATCCTTCTTAGGTCTCATTCAACTGACTCTCTTGTGTTTAGCTTTTCTAAATCCAGAAGTGATCTGGAAAGTTTAACAACTTTTATGCCTCTCAGATCGCTTCTTTCTGCGTTCAGGAGCAACTTATTAACTGCTTAGCGGCTGTCCCACGCACATACACTGGGGCTGCTCTGTACCAGAGTATGTGATCTGACACTTCCAATTCAGGGGCGCGCGCACACAGCCGTGATTGGACACAGCGGGAGCCAATCAGCAGGTAGTGATTCTGCATTTCTGCAAAGCAGGAACACGGATCTCTGCTTTCCCATAGTACAAGCACCTCTCTCACAGTTAGAAAGCACATTTTAGGCACACATTTAACCCTTTGATCACCCCTGTTAAAGTGTTGTAAATTCATGCAACTAAAATTTCTGATAAATTACTCATTGAAATGTCTGCTCTGTTTACATAGCTTCCTACCTGCTTGCTTTCATAGTAATCCTTCGTTTTGTGTGCAATGACCTCACTGGCGCATGCGCGGTTAGTCCCATTTTTCTGGCAAGCGGTTTGTGCCGGAAAATGGTGTTTACATGCTGGGGCTATGTAATTCCCTCCATGCTCGGCGTCAGCCGCGTGATCTTGTGATACTACATCCCCATTCAGAAGATGAGCTTGGCTTGGGAACTACTGCGCACGTGCGGGATTATGGCCATGACGAGCGAGTGAGGGCGGAAATAAACTACTTTGCAGACACGGAAGACCGGAGCTACAATGGTGGCGGCTGCAAACAAGCAGGGGCTTTACAAAAACGTTTATTATAACAAGAAGCAATCTATTCGCCTACTCTATGTGGCGGATTGATTATAAACAACTAAATGTCATTAATTATTTATAATTTGTGGTTCAATGATTGGAGTTTACTACCACTTTAACCCCTTCCCAGCCAGTTTCATTAGTACAGTGACAGTGCATATTTTATAGCACTGATCACCGTATTGGTGTCACTTGTTCCCCAAACTGTCACTTAGGGTCCGATTTATCTGCCGCAATGTCACAATCACGCTATAAGTCGTTGATTGGTGCCATTACTAGCAAAAAAAAAAAAAAATATTCCATAAATATAGCCCATAGTTTGTAGATGCTATAACATTTTGGACAAACCAATCAATATACGCTAATTGGGATTTTCTATTACCAAAAATATTTAGCAGAGTACATATTGGCCTACATGTATTAAGAGATTAGATTTCTTTTCCATTTTGTTTTTTTTTATATGTTTTATTGCAGAAAGTAAAAAATGTTGTTTTTTTTTTTTCAAAATTGTCGGTCTTTTGTTTAGAGCGCAAAAAATAAAAAAAAGCAGAGGTGATCAAATATCACCAAAAGAAAGCTCTATTTGTGGGGAAAAAATTCTATAAATTTTATTTGGGTACAGCGTTACATGCCCGCGCAATTGTCAGTTAAATTATCGCAGTGATGTATCGCAAAAAATGGCCTGGTCATGGGGGGGGGGGGGGGGGGGGG
>BLSH010355785.1:254344-264911 GCA_018402905.1 Glandirana rugosa | reverse complement strand
GGTTAAAATCTCTCATAAACTGATGAATAAATTAGTTTTTTTACATTATTTTTTGGAAATGTTTAATAGCAGAAAGTACAACATTTTGTTTTTTTTTTTTCCTTTTTTAAATTGTCGCCCCTTTTTTTGTTTATAGCACAAACAATAAAAGGCGCAGGGGTGATAAAATACCACCAAAAGAAAGCTCGGTTTGTGGGGAAAAAAGGATATCAATTTTGTTTGGGTACAATGTCGCACAACCGCGCAATTGTCAGTTAAAGTGACGCGATCGCAAAAAATGGCCTGGTCAGGAAGTGGGTAAATCCTTGCGGGGCTGAAGTGGTTATTACCGTATATAACAGCAGTTGTAAAGTTTGTGAAGTGTTTCACTGTATACTTTGTACCTTGTGAACATGTGCATCTTATATATATATATATATATATATTATGATATATGACTTCACACCAAATAACGATGCTAGTTGTTTATTTGGGCAAGCAATAGTGCCGCCATTAAAGATAACTCATAAGATCACAAAATAAAAGAGCAAGCATCATATCTTTACCGTCAAAGTTGTCTATTTCCCCGTCCTGTAAACTTGCTGCAACAAAAAATAAGAGTAAAAATTACTACAATGTTCTTGAAACAATAAAAAAAATTATCATCATCATTTACGAAAACAGTTAACTGGCAAAAAAAAACAAAAAAAAAAAAAACACCTGAAATCTACTTGCTGTCTTGTCTTATTCCTTTTAGCCATGCCATAGTTCTAAAGATTTGTTTATTCTTCTATTTTCAAGCTAAAAATTGTGTTTAGTTGCTTCATTCACACATTTTTTTAAATCACAGCTGTGAGAAAAACCCAGCAAATCCCTGCAAATGGATTGAAAATGGTTGCGGATAAATGCAGCCGCACAGCCCGTCCAAAGCAATGACAGGCCAACAGTGGCCATAGCTGTCTGTGGGTGTCTTGATGTAATCCAATCAATTACTTGCAGTAATGCCCCATACACACGATCTGAAAATCGGACAACAGATCGTCCGTTTTTTTTTTGCATGCTAATCTCAGATTGAATCGGAAATGTTTACTAATGTCACGAAAATTCTCATACGACAGAATAAAAAAATCGGAAGTGATGTCATGTGTTGTAGTGTATTTGTATTGTATTTTTGGACGACAACTGTACTGATTAAATGAAAATCGTACGATCGGGCACCGTGCGAGAAAATTTTTCGTGTTTGTCCGATTGAATAATACTGGAGGAACTGTCGTGATCGGCTCTCGAAAGCTCTGTACTAACGATCCGATTATCGTATGATCGCTTCGAAAGCATGATTTTTTTTGTCCGATTTTTGGATTGCATGTACGGACTATTTAGGGACCGATAGTCATCCCACCTCCAGACACAAGCTGGGAAAATCTTCAGTCCCTAAATCCCGTACACACGGGCTGAATGTCAGAAGCCAATCGGCCGGTTCAAAAAAGAAAACTGCCCACATTCGGCCTGTGTGTGTGCCAGCCGGTTGGACAGATCCCGGGCCATTTGGCCTGTGTGTATGCCAGATGGTTGAACAGAAGCCGGGCCATTCGGCTGTACATGAATACCGGAGAACCAGCAGCCGACCGGCTCCTGATCAGCCAATGGCTGAGAGCCCTGACCGGAGTGTTCTGATGGAAGGGGGGGGCGCCCAACTGTCAGAAAACAACAGCTCAGTGGGAAAAATCTCTGTACGAACGTCAGATCGTTAGTACAGCGGCTCTGACGGAAGCCGACAGTTTTTTTTTCTCATTCAACCCACTGAGTTAAGCATGTGTACTAGGCTGAGCCTGGGTTCACGCTTGTGCGAACACAGACATCGCATGTGATTCGCACTCGCACTGCAATGTCTGCAATACGAGTTCAGCCATACAGTTGTATGGCTGGAATCGCATTAGGTTTGCAGGAAAATAGTGCAGAGACTTTTTTCCCCCGCACTGGAATCAGATCGCAAGGGTGTTCTCACCCATCATGCGATCCTATTCCTGTGTGAGTTCGAACCGATCTGGGGGTGTCATTAACATTGTATTGACACCCGCAGCAGTTCGCAGAGGGCCGTGTGACCTGCCTGCGGCAGAGATGCGATGCGGAACCGGCACTGGAATTGCCAGTTCCCACATCGCATGTGTGTGTGTGAACCTAGCCTTAGCCTTAAAGTGATTGTAAAGTCTCGTTTTTTTTCCTATAAAAATAGCAAACATGTTATATTTACCTCCTCTGTGCAGTGATTTTGTAGAAAGCAGCCTCCTCTTTAATCGGGTCCCTCTTCGGTGCTCCTGGCCCCTGCCTCCAGTTCAGTGTCCCCACAGCAAGCAGCTCGTTATGGGGGCACCCTAGCCGAGTCTCAGCTCCCTGAGTCCATTCAGACCCTGAGCCCCGGCCCTGCCCCCTCTCTCTTCTGATTGGCTAGCTGACTTTTACTGACAGCATAGAGAATCTTGGATGGCTGAGACACCCGTGGACATCACTGGACAGAAAGGGACCACATCTAAGTATTAGGGGGGCTGCTGCACACAGAAGGCTTTTTATCTTAATGTATTAAGATAAAGAAAACCTTCTGCCTTTACAACTCCTTTAAAGCGGAGTTCCACATTAATTTTTGTTTATTAAAATTCAGCAGCTACCAAAAGTGTAGCTGCTGACTTTTAATAAACAGTAACTTACCTGTCTCCCGGTCCAACGACGGCTGCTCCCGAAGCCTCGCTCGTCTCCCCCCTCCTCCCGACAGCCCCGCCATTCCTAGTGTGGGCACCTGGCCCGGCTTCACGGCCGGGCACCCACTGCGCATGCGCGAGTCGCGCTGCGCATCCCTAGTGGCCAGGCAATCTTCTGGGACCTGTGACGTGTCCCAGAAGACTGCCAGGAGGGAGGGGCCGCCTAGGAGGAGAGGAGGAGTCGCCTAGGCGGCGCAGAGGCAGAAGGTGGAAGAGGGACAGGAAGTCCCTCTGAAACCTGGGGACACACTCCCCCCCCAAAAAAATTACATGCCAAATGTGGCATGTAAGGGGGTGAGGAGTGCTTAAAGCGGAAGTTCCATTTTTGGGTGGAACTCCACTTTAAGTGCAGGTAATTGATTGGATTACATCCAAACATCCACGGACAGCCACGGCTGCTGTTGGCCAATCATTGCTTTAGACAGGCTGAGCGGTTGCAACTATTTGCATCCACCTGTGAATCCACATGAATGCACTGGGTTCTTGTTGCAGATGTGATCAAAAAATTCTTGTGTGAATAAGGCTTAAATGGCATTGAAGCTAAACATCTGAAGTAAAATGTTTTGTATTCCCACCTGTCCTAACAAATTTCTGCCATTGGTAAGCATAGAACTCTCTTACAATGTGTCCTAAACTGTGTACCCACTGGTGTTACACATGTTCACCGAGGGCTGTACATGCCAGCACGTGCCATCTAGAAGGATTGTACTGTGCTAGTAGAAGGCCCTTCCGGGTTTTTTTTCTTACCATTTAAACTAAAGTTCTAGCTAAAATTGCATTTCTGTTTTCAATAGAATGGAATTAGAATATCTGTATTCATTGCTACCTGAGTCCCAGTTAGAGGGATTTTGCTTGACTTCCCGTCCCCATGATTTTCCATCATGGGGACGGGAAGTCAAGAGAATCTCTCCAATGGGGAATTGCAATAAAAGCACTTGTATTAACAGAATAGAAAATGGCTAGAACCTCTGTAAGATTTCTGTTAAAATGGTTGTAAACATTTGAAATGAAAAATGAACAAAGCATATCCTTCTATAGTGTGTACTAGCCTTGATCCAAAGCACATGACTTCTACCTGCAGAAGTCACTTCGGACAGTCTATGAAAACACCAGTCAGTCCCAGGAGATGGTTCCGCGCCCCCCCCCCCTCCAGCACACAGAAAGTGATTGAAAGCCTCAGCGGTGCATTATTATTATTATACAAGATTTATATAGTGGCAACAGTTTGTGCAGCGCTTTACAACATGGGGCAGACAGTACAGTTACAATACAAATAAATACTAGAGGAATCAGATGGCCCTGCTCGTGTTTACCTATAAGACTGTTGAGGGGGTGTGCCCTTTCCCTCAAAACTCTGGTCTCAAATTATACTCAGTTCTCTGCTGCACAGTGTGGGATATCAGATTCCCAGCCCCCTGCCTTCTAGAGTTGAGAAATGCTGTGTAAAATGTGCGCTTTAGGAGGCTGTAGAGGAGAGAGGCTGCAGATAAACAGGTACAGCTTATGGAGGATTTGTTTAATATCTGTGCATCACCTGAGGCCAGACACTTCATTGGGTATATGGAAGGGTTTACAACTACTTTAAGCTGGCCATACACTAGTGAAATTTTGTTAGAAATTAAGAATATTTACTCAATTTTCTATTTGTTGGTGGGGTCAATGCGACATTCATTTTTGACCGCAGTGATGAGAAAATTGGAAGGAGCAGAATGGGAATTATGTTTAGAATAAATGAATTTCTAACAGCGAGTGTGGTTTTTGCTCGGAAATGTCCATTGTCCATTCATTCCAAAATTGAATGTTAAAAGAAAACTAAAGCTTCATTCATCTAATCATGTAATGTAGTGCGAATATCTGCTAGTGTATGGCCATCCCTTTATATTATTATTATATTATACAGGATTTATATAGCGCCAACAGTTTACGCAGCGCTTTACAACTTGAGGGTAGACAGTACAAATACAATACACTTAAATACAGTAGGAATCAGAGGGCCCTGCTCATTAGAGCTTACAATCTAAGACAGTTTACTTCCTGTTGTATCACTGGGTCTGCAATAAACACTGGACAGAGGTTCTAAGCTTTTTTTACAATATCCGAGAAAAAAAAAAAAAAAATCTAGTGTTCCACTTTAATTTCTTAGCAACCTGGCAGTGGAGGAAGCAAGTTATACACATGAGATTATTCTCAGAGAGACAATCTGATCACAGCAAGCCACTAGGGAGCCTGGGGACCGTGCAAAGGAAGCAACAGCACAACTACTATAGGCTCTAGGGGCAATTATGGAGAACACAATATCTTAATTAGAAGAGATGGAACAGGTCATAGGTGGCTTATATATGTCAGACCACGTATGATCCCCATCATAGTATATAAACAAGACAAGAAAAGCAGCATCTATGCAAACATAAAAATACCTGTCTATCACAAAGTCCCATACATACAAACAATGCAAATTAATTTATGATATAAAATAAAGGATGAATACAGACATGAAATCCACCTAAAACACAGATGACCAATTTTATATGTATTTTGTATCTGTATTCAGCCCACGTTTTAGATCTCACTGTTGTCTGGAATTTTTTCATCTCTAATACAGTATATCACTTAAAATATGATCATGTCTCCATTTGCCTGGCTCAAATACAAATAAAGGGGTTAATTAAAGGAGTTGTAAAAGGCAGAAGGTTTCTTCATTCTATGCATTAAGATAAAAAAACCTTCTGTGTGTGTGTGACACCCCCCAATCACTTGAGCCCCTTCTCTCTGCAGCTATGTCCACGAGTCTTTGCTGTCCCAGACACTCCTGATTGACTGAGACACATCAGCGGTGCCATTGGCTCCCGCTGCTGTCAATCAAAATCAGTCAGCCAATCAGAGGAGAGAGGGGGGGTGGGGCCAGGTCAGGGCTTTGTGTCTGAATGGATACACAGAGCTCTGACTCGGCTCGGGTGCCCCCTGTACAAAGCTGCTGGCTGAGGGGGCACTTACCAGAGGGAGGGGCCAAGAGAGCAGAAGAAGGACCCGAGAAGAGGAGGATCCAGGCTGCTCTGTCCACTACACAGAGGAGGTAAGTATAATATGTTTCTTATTATTTTTTTAGTTTTTTTTTTTTTTTTTTTTTTTAAACAAGCCTTTACCAACCACTTTAACAAAGATCGGTGCACAGATCAAAATATGCCAATTCCCATATGTACACTTATTTAGTGTATTATGCACCCTATAAATAGAAATGTTGCATGACAATTTATTCATTTGTTGGATGCTATTGGTGCGCGATTTTATGTATTCCGCACAACCAGCAGTACCTGCGATTAGTGATGGGTGACAGACTCTGGATGCAGCGGTATCCAAGGTCACTCATCCATCCTTAGCCGGGGATAGCAGCAGGTTTTGCAGATACATGTAAACAGCGATGGCCCCATCAACCTGCAATTAAAGGAGTTGTAAAATCTCATGGTTTTTCATCTTCATGCATTCCCTGAATCAAGGTAAAAAACCTTCTGTGTTGCAGCTACCCTCCAGAGCCCCCCTTTTTCTTACCCGAACCTGCTTGTTCCAGCAACAAGCACGAGCCCAGCAGCTCCAGCCGCTGTCTCGGGCCCTCATTGGATAGATTGATAGCAGCAGGAGCCATTGGCTCCCACTGCTGTCAATCAAATCCAGTGACACCGGAGCAATGGACGCAGCAGCAGGATTCGAGAGCGCACCCGGACGGGTGCCCCGCATGGAAATTGGTTCTCTGTAGAGGCACTCGCCAAAGAGGAGGAGCCAGGAGTGCCACCAGGGGACCCCAGAAAAGGAGAATGCAGGCTGCTCTGTGCAAAGCGCTTGCACAGAGTAGGCAAGTATGACATGTTTGTTATTTAAAAAAAAATGAACCTTTACAATCACTTTAAAGTGTTACTAAACCCAGGACCTTGCATTCACTATATCTGATCTCCCACAGTACATAGAACAGGGAGATGCAATTATTTTAGTAAATATAAACTGCTAAATACCTTTTCTGATCAGCAGCTAGAGCAGTCTTGCGACTTCTATCAGTGTCTGTTTAAAGCTTATAGGAAGAGTTTTCATTCTCCTCTGGCTCTTCTATGAGGCTACATGACCCATGACCCTCTCTGTATGGAAAGTGCTGATTGGCCCTATGCTGATCACATACACCCTCCCAAAAAAAAAAAAACAAAAAACAAAAAAACTCTCTAGCAATACACACTGACTGAATTTTTTGTCTTTTGATGTAGTAAACACTTTAGGAGCGGTTCGTAAATCCCTTAAGTGGTGAAACATGTCGGGAATATACACTAGGCTACTAACTTTGATGTGAATACACCATTCAGATCATTGAAAGGACAGTTGTTAAATTTTAATACATGGATTTTAATGATGTACCAATAAAATCTGATACTTTTATATCTTCGATATTCTCCTTGTCACTTCTTGGCACAAACAAAATCCCACCAAATGTCTCTTGTGCTGTGAACACCGAAACTGAGCATGTGCAGAGTGCCTCCAAGGCTCTGTACTAACAGCAGATGGATTGGGAGGTCAGTAAAAAGGGAGGATCAGAGAAGACATGACCAAACACAATGCGGAGGATTAACCCCTTAGGTTCCACAGTGAGTATAACAAGCATGCTTTACTGCATATACAGACTGATTTTACTGTTGTGGTTTTAGTAACACTTTAAGGGCTTGTTCACACTTGCAGCAAGCACTGCCACACATCTGAAAAGTGCTGCTCGAGACTCTGAATGGGGTATTTCGGGTGTCTCTTCCTGTAGTTCCCAAGACATGCTTGTTGGGGCTGCTGGATGAATATGAATGGGATAAGTATACTAGGGAGGTGGTTCGTATTTCTAGCTTGTAAATCAATAATGCTATATTGGAAGTCAGAAAGCCCTCCTACAGCCGGGGAATGGATTGCTGCTATCAGTAATACATTGCGGATGGGAAAAAAATATATATCAAACATGGGGAGGGCTCAGGAAAATATGACAAGTTATGGAATCCATGGCTAGATGTACCAGGGCTTGCCCCGGCGGATCTGACCATGGAAAGGTTACGAAGACTAAGGCTGGGTTCACACTAGTGCGAATTGGGTACGGGTTTTCCGCATCAAATTCCCAATAGCAGAAGATTGTGACCGGCTCTCTATGGAGCTGGTTCACACATCTCTGCTGCGGCTCAGGTGCGAATTTTGCACAGGGGTCCTGTGCATCTTTTGGTCTGTTTTAGGTTCGAATTCAGCCAAAAATTCAGGCTGAAATCAGACATGAAACGATGAACCAGGACACACCAGACCCCTGCTGTGAGCCGGAGCGTGCTGCAGTGTGAAAACTTATAAAGCATTACTGGTGGCTGGAATAGAAACATTATTATATATGTTGTTTAAGTTCCTGTATATGCTTGCCCTTTCTAGATTAAGTGTGTACCTGGTGGCATTAATTCTGTTACTCTGATTTTTGATAGCAATTTTCTTATTTTTGTAAGCTTTATGTCTACATTCTTGACTGTATGCTTTGTAGTTTTGGGCTGTACCCCATTAATAAAACCCCCAATCGCTGCCTTTTCAGCTAAAGAGGAAGCGGTTGGGACGGTATTAGGAACACGACTCAACAGCGTGGCTTTACTACCCCCACAATTGCAAGTGTAAATAAATCCTAATTTGCACAGGTTGGGTCGGCCACAAGTGCCCTCATGTATCCGCTCAACCAGCAGTTATCAGGAGTTAGGGATGGACGACTGACCCTAAATGCCGATGTATCTAAGGCCAGTCATTCATCCCTAACCGATAACTGCTGGTTATACATGAAACCCGTGGCAGATCCGCTCAGCCTGTCATTGCTTTGTACGGGTTTTTGGTTTTTATCAGGGTGGATTTGGATTTAAATCATTGTATTTAAAGAGAAACGGTCATCTCTGTCCCACAGCGGCTCTTCCTCTGAACCGCTGTTGACTCACCGACAGTCCCATTCACTTTAATGGGAGGGTGGTGTTGTGGCAGTGACACAAGGTGAGGGACGTGGTGGCAGCAGGTGAGTGGATGTCCGCTAACAGGCGCTGCCATGATGGATCTGAAATGACAGGTGCTCTTTAAATTAAGGACTTATTCTTGCTGGTAGTTAGAATCTTTAATATTTGCAAACAAAAGGAAGGCTTCCTATTTAGGATAATACGCGGTCAGGTTAGTAAAACAGCAATATCAGAGCAGATTCAATCATACAGTTTGTAGTGTACATAGATTTGCAAAACAAGCATGTTATCTCTGCTTACTGCAGAGCTTGGATTCATTGAAGGAGTTTACCAAAAATGGAAATATTGCAGAATATACAGCCTCATGCTACATCACTAATCTCCATCTCATGCTGAATAAACTAAATTATATTTGTATTAAATAGAAAACTATCTTTAGAAAAATTTTACTCCAAAAGTATTTTATTAAAATAAGTTGGATTAAAAAAAATAATAATAAATCTGATTTAAATAAAATAAATGTATATATATATTTTTTTAAATCATTGATTTTTCATCCACCCTGGTTTCTATGCAGAGCTGGACCAGATTTTGTACTTTGCAGTTTTGGAAAATTGATCCCTACAGTCTGTTACCACAAGATGACCGAGACAGAAGCAGTCCTGCTGCAAGCCAATCAAATCACTTTCTAACAGTTTTTTCATGTCTTTAGCCATCTTCCTGTCATCGGTCACGTCTCATCTGATGGACGGGCGTTTAAGGCGCCTTTATCTCTTCATCACACATTCAAAGCAATCTGACATTTATCTGTGCTTTATGTGTACAGGAAGCCTTAAATCATAGATCCGGGGTTAAATATCATTTGAACTATAAAGGGCAGCTAGTTTAAAATGCAGACTGAATTAAGTGAGAAGTGACAAACTACACAGGAACGTGGCTTTTATTCTAACTGAAGCAATGCTTTGAAGCCACCTGCAGTAAACATTGGTGACTGTCTGAAAGATGGCACATCTCATTTTTAAATATTCAAAAGACAATAAAACCCTTTGACCAGTTAAAGTACAACTACAGGCAAAACTTTGTTTTCCCATTTTGGATAGAACAAGGGAGGGTTACAACCTCTGTCAGATTTTTTTTCACCATCTGTGTCCCATTGAGGAGATTTCCCTTGACTTCCTGTCCCATAGCCAAGCAGGAAGTGAGAGAAAATCCCTACAAATTAAGGGAATTTCTTTGGGGACCCCCAAGTCACCAGAACTAGTGTCCACATTTAAAGATTTCCCCTTTATGACTTTTCATGGGGACAACCCAAAATGTGGGATTTTCTTTCACCTTCACTGATAACAGTAAAAAGGACAAATAGAGAGGGTGAATCTCATTAACGGGAGCACAGGCAGCAATGAAAACTGACAGGTGTTCTAATCCTTCACCACTCCAATTTAAAAAAAAAAAAAAAAAAAAAAAAAAAAATGTGCCTTTAGTTATACTTTAAATGCATTATATTCTATAAGATGGCTAACATATTATTGCTATAGAAAACTTCTTTACTTTGATCATACTATTCGATAACAGCTAGCAATAATCACTTGAGTACTAGCCTGTAATAGCCCTCCATCACGAGGCCATGTTTCTGTGATGTGATAGTTTGACTGTTAATTACTCTGTCATGTTGTACCCAAACAAATTTTATATACTTATTTGGTGAGACAGACAGCTTTTTTTTGGTGATATTTAATAATCGCTGTTTTTTTAAAATCTTTTTTACTATTAAAAAAACACATAAAAGCATAAAAAAAAAAAAAAATCAGCTTTTCTTAATGCCTGTTGAAATAAAAATGCCGGGACAGGACCAAAAAA
>BLSH010355785.1:221556-252965 GCA_018402905.1 Glandirana rugosa | reverse complement strand
AAGATGGGTCCTTGCGACAGAAGGTCGTCCCGCCCGGGGAGCCGCCAAGGGGTGTCCGCCTCCATTTGCACCACGTCGGCGTACCACGTGCGCCGGGGCCAATCCGGGGCCACCAGAATTGTTGGAATCCCCTCCGCCATTATCCTGCATACCAATTTTGGAAGCAGCTGAATCGGAGGGAAGGCGTACAGGAGACAATAATGGCTCCAGGGAACCACTAGAGCGTCCGTGGCCACTGCCAACAGAACCCTCGTTCTGGACACAAAGGTCCTCACCTTGTGTTGAACCGGGACGCCATGAGAACTACATCCGGCGTCCCCCATCTGAGACAGATCTGACCGAACACCACCGGGTGGAAGACCACACCCTTCGGTCCAGTGTCTGGTGACTGAAAGTCCGCCAGCCAAAACATTGGAATGTTGCCCACGCAGCGTCAGAGCAGCCTCTGCTGCTTCCGCTGGGCTCCTCTTGTCGCCCTGGAGATTCACCCACACTACCGCTGTGGCATTGTCCGAAGCAAATTCGGATCGGGCGGCCTTGCAATCTCATTGACCAATGGAGGATACATAGTCTGATCGCTCCAGCTCCAGCACGGTGATGGACAGGCGAGCCTCCTAAGGCAAACAGCGGTCCTGGAGCGGTAACCGCCCCAGGACTCCGCTCCAGTCCGTCAGGCTGGCATCTGTGGCAAAAAATCATCCACTGAAAAAAGAAATCCCCGGTATTGGGGCCGAGCCCCGACAACACCGGCTCAGAGACGCTCTGGTCTGGGGGCTCAACTGGAGGAAGAGCCAACGACCTATGGGACATGTCTCACCGATTCAGGAGTGCACATTAAGAACAATGAGGGTAACTCCGGGCAAAAAGGGCATCGCCTCAAAGGCCGAGATCATAAGCCCCCGCACCCTCATACAGCACCGTAGTGAGAACTGACGGAGTGACAAGAGGGTACGCACCGCCAACTGTGCAGAGTCCAGAATGACTCTCAGATACTCTAGACGGCGGAAAGGAGACACAGACGACATCGTCAGGTTTTATAACCAACCGAAGTCGAGCAGGGATGCCATCAAAATAATTTTTAAAAGGTTAGAGATGCCGGGGGTTGAACCCAGGGCCTCATACCTGCAAGGCATGCGCTCTACCATGAGCTACATCCCATGCTTGATGCTCACATTCTCCCCCAAAGCCGAGACCGAGTCCGCTCACAGGCGCAAATCGTCCAGGTATGCCACTAGGGCCATGCCTGCCAGACGTAGTAATGCCAACACCGGAACTACAACGATGTAACAACCCGGGGTGCGGAGGTCAGGCCGAAGGAAGGAGCATGAATCAGAAATGGTGATCCCCCACCGCGAATCGCAGGAAAAGTCGGAGACGGGAATGAAGGGTTACAAGGAGGTACGCGCCTCCTATGTCTAAAGACGCCAACCATACTCCTGGGCGGAGGGCGGCCACAACCGACCCAACCAACTCCATCCGGAATTTTTGCGTCCTGACATACTGGCCGTGATGCTCACATTTCATAGCCTTCAAAGCCAGGATGGACCGAGAGTCCTCCCCATTTGTGGGGAACCACAACAGGTGTGAGCAAATAAAAAAAAAAACAAAAAAAAAAAACCCCGGAACCTCTCCCTGAGGGGACCGGAACAAACGCCCTTTAGTCTGAGGGGCCTGTGCTGGCTCGGATAGGGCCATGCTGCCGCGGAAATGTAATATTGAAAAGAAAAAAAATAAAAAATAAAAAATGACAATTTGGTCACAATGGACCGAGTTCTTTTCCCAGAAGGGAAGCCAGGTCAACTCCTTGCAAACTAGGCATTGAAACTGAAGAGCTATACAGGAAGGGGGTTTGATGTAGGAAAGGAGGATGGCCCCCAGGGGAGGGGTCAGCTGTTTTCTTTCCCTGCCTAGTTAACTCCTAGTAGTAACTGACATAAAACCCCACATAGTCATGAAGAGCTGCGTCTGTCAGTGAACGTAAGGAGAAAATATACTGTGCACTGCAAGTAAAGTTGCTATGGATCTGTGGGGAAGCTCTGCTAATTTAGATCATCCACGTGCAAGCAAATATGCATTTTTTTGTCCTTGCATGTGACAGGGTATTCTTTGCAAAGTGAAGCTTCACCTCAATTACTAAGCTCTGGAGCAACAATACTTCAAGTGCACGGTATATCTGCTTTTAGTGAATTAACCCCAACAAATGTAAAGGTCTCATACACAAAGAAGTAAAGTGGTTAATGTACTGGTCCCATACAGTGTGGAAATGAAAGGGTTAATGGATGTGCAGGATAAGGGAGGTGAAAGAGTTACTATACAAATCACATGGAGAGAGCCTGGAGATAGTATGTGTAGAAGACCAGGGGGGAATAATGGGAAAAAGATGATCCCTGTGTTACGGACACAGAATGAATGAATGAATGAATGAATGAATGAATGAATGTATGAATCTACTGATCCATTCATTCTGTAACATTCACAGCTACTGCAAACTCTCTCATTCCTCTGTTGCAAAAGGAAGGGGAGGGATCAACACTGTAAATAGTATGTGATTGCTGTGATGACCAATCACATGGTAGCCAGCCCCTCATATCAGCTCAGTTCAGGGTCTCTGTGTACTGAGCCGTCTAGTGATGACTTGGGTACACGCCGCTTTCGGGGCAGAATGGCCACAGGACAGCTATGTATCCTGTGCTGCTTATAAACAACACAGAGTAAATAATAGGTCACCAATCTGCCATTTAAATACCCATACCCTGGTTTAAAAAAAAGGGGGGGGGGTTAAAGTGTGTGTGAACTCCAATAATGAACTTTCCTTTTTTGCTTCAATTGGTCTGTTAAATATACTATCAAGTTTTATTGTATTTGCTCAAATGGTGGAAAAAAAAATACTAGTTGATTCTGCCAGAAATTCTGTATGCTCTCTGTCTCTGCTGTCTAAACCGTTAGCATTGTTTCCAGTTCTCCGGGTGACAACAGAACACCCACCTCCTTTATTATGAATGAGTGAGCTGGGTGTTCTAATCATTTCCTGTCCTACGCTGCTGGTGCTCCTCCATATTATTATTATTATACAGGATTTATATAGTGCCAACCGTTTACACAGCGCTTTACAACTTGAGGGTAGACAGTACAAATACAATACACTTAAATACAGTAGGAAATCTAAGAATTCCCAATCCACCTCCCTTCCGTCCACTTTGTCCGGGGGAGGGAGTCCAGAGATGGCCACCATAGGAGAGGGAAACAGGAGAAGTAGTGTCAGATTCATGAAGCCAGGTTTCGATAAATGCAAGTAGGTTAGGAATTCGTGATAAAGAGGTCATGGAGGGCAGTGAGTTTGTCACAGACAGAGTGGGCATTCCAGAGGGCACAGGAGAAGGGGAGGCTGGTATTAGGATGAAGAGGAATAGAGACCAAGTTCTGTGGGTTGCAGCTGCTGCCAGAGGGTGTTGGGAGAGGGGAGCGTCGGGAAAAGACAGATGATGGAGGCCCAGGGTTTGGTGATATATCACCAGAGGTTAGGAGAAGCAGGCGGGTGAGGGAGGTAATGTGGGAGTGTGATTTAGATGGAGGGGCATGCCTAAGAGTCCTGGTGGGAGCAGTAATAGGGAGAGGACAGAAGGTGGGTGATATATAAAAGCTGGGTGGTGGAGAAGAGGGGTGAAGGTAAGAGAGTTTGAGGAGAGAGGACACAAGTGCCAGAAGGGGTGGTAGAGAGTGCACGTTATGGAGTGGAAGGATAGCTGAATAGAGAGACAGGGTCACATGCAGCCTGTTGAGTGTTTTCAGTGCAGTTTGCTATGTATATTCGCTTTGTGCAATCACTGAAGTGCAGAGCTTGAAGTGCATATCACTTGTACAAACAATTACTTTGAGAAAGAAGCCCCTGCAATGTGCTCCCCCAGCAATGTGCTGACCCCATAAGGGTACTCAAATGTATACTGGTATAAGGGTGGGGGGTGGAAGTTTGTTAATTAATCATGAGTGAGTATAAGGATGTCTGACAATCAAGCTTTCACTTAAGGCCCCTTTCACACGGGCGGCTGTTCTGCTGTTGCTAAATGCAAGCCAGATACCAGACTCCAAAGCACAACGGCTACTTACAATTAGCCACGATTACGTGCAGCTACGTTTAGCTGCAGTGGAACATTCTTGACATTTCTGAAGTGCTTCCTATTGATTTTCTATGCTTGCTGACGTTGCTATCTGGCGGTGACACAGTGCACTGCTTTTACCTGCAGATAGCTGCAGATATGTGCAGATTGCTGCATAAGATCGTTCCTGGACGCATTGAAATCCATTTTTTCTAATCGTTCTAAATCGTCTGTAACGAAACTGTTGCTAAATGCAGAGTGTGAATGGGGCCAAAGGAAGGCATTGTGACAGTATAGCTGCAGTAGAGAACTTCACCTATCCACAGCTAAAAGCTCGATTCTATCCGTCTGTCCATGTGAAAGGGGCCTTAGACAGATTAGAGATGGGCCATAAAGATAGCAGCACATAAAACTTGGGTAAGACACTACAGAGCAACAAAACATCATAATGCTGCACACAGGCCAACAGAGGGAGGAGGCCACATACCAATAGCACAGATATAGATTGTAAAGCAGATTCCAGTTAAAGGTGGATGAGTTGTTTCAGCTGACACATACCAATAGCACAGATATAGATTGTAAAGCAGATTCCAGTTAAAGGTGGATGAGTTGTTTCAGCTGACACATACCAATAGCACAGATATAGAGTGTAAAGCAGATTCATAGATACAAGCAAGCGATTGTTGTCGACTTAGGGCAGGAAGTGTGTCACTGGCATCATCACCAGTATAAAGAAAAAAGGCCTGAAAGCTATAAGGCTGGGGTCAGCAACCTTTTTCCACTTAGGGGCCGGATTCAATGTATGTTAATGCATGGAGGATCGCACACTCATGGAAGAGCGACAAACTACAGTACTTAAAAATCTAGACAAAGCTTTAAAAATGTCTACAAATGACCAGATTAGAGTTACAGAGGTCTTGTGAAGAATGTAGAATTATCACATGCATTGACCGTACATTTAGCGGCGGTGGGCCGGATGCGGCCGCAGGTTGCCAGCCCCTGCTATAAAGGCCTTGTAACCTACAGATATTTTTTTTTGTTTAGGGATTAAGATGCACTTTCATTTTCCACTTCTACTTATCTGATCTTTAAAGTGAAGGCAGAACAAAAAAGGAGCTACTCAAGTGAGCAAAACCAGCACCTAATATCAATGTAAAAGTCAGCAGCAAGACATTACTGAGCTGACGGGAACATTTTTTTTTCAAACACACACACTAATATATATATATACACATATATATATATATATATATATATACATATATACACACACACATACATACATACACACACACACTTACAATCAGAAATATTCAACCCCTAAAGAGTTTTAAGGATTAATAAATAAAAATCTTTTCAAAGTGCAGGATTCTGCGTTGGATGGCTTCTTATTGAGTTTAGTGATACATAAAATCAACACAGAAAATGTATGATGTAGTATTTGTGTGTAACAGTATATTTTGTTAAGATCGCCATGTCACAATTATTCAACCCCTATATAATATTGTTGTTTCTAAAGCTTTCTGACAGTTTTTATGGCCTGAAGTGGAGCTGAAACATCATTAACCACATCAATACTGGGCACGAAAACCCCCTTCCTGTCCAGGCCAGTTTTCAGCGCTATCGCACTTTGAATGACAATTACTCAGTCATGCAACACTGTACCCATATGAAATTTGCGTCCTTTTTTTCACACAAATAGAGATTTCTTTTGGTGGTATTTAATCACTAGTGGTTTTTTTATTTTTTGTGCTATAAATAAAAAATGACTGAAAATGTGAAAATATGCTTTTTTCTTTGTTTCTGTCAAAAAATTTAGCAAATTAGTGATTTTTCTTCATAAATTTTGGCCAAAATTTATACTACTACATATCTTTGGTAAAAATAACCCAAATCGGTGTATATTACTTATTCCTTGTGAAAGTTATAGAGTCTACAAACTATGGTGTCAATCATTGAAAATTGATCACACCTGATGTACTGAAGGCCCATCTAATTTCTTGAGACTAACAAGCCAGGAAAGTACAAATGACCCCTTTTTGGAAAGTAGACATTCCAAGGTATTTAGTAAGAGGCATGGGGAATTTTTTGAAGTTGTAATTTTTTCCCATAATTCTTTTGAAAAATGAAGATTTTTTTTTTCTTTTTTTTTCACAAAATTGTCATTGTAACAGGTTATTTCTCACACACAGCATATGCTTACCACAAATTACACCCCAAAACACATTCTACTACTCCTCCTGAGTATGGCGATACCACATGTGTGAGGCTATTACATAGCCTGACCACATACAGAGGCCCAACATAAAACTAGCACCTTCAGGCGTTCTACAAGCATAAATTACACATCTCATTTCTCAACCCCCTATTACACTTTTGAAGGTCCTGGAGCACCAGGACAATGGAATTGCCCACAAAATTACCCCATTTTGGAAAGAAAACACCCCAACTTTAATCTATGAGGCATAATGAGTCTTTTGAACATGTATTTTTCCAGTAGTTTTTGGAAAATGTAGGAAAACAATGAAAACGCTTTTATTTTTACACAAAGTTGTCCATTTATAAGATATTTCCAACACATAGCATGTACATAGCAAAAATGACACCCCAAAATACATTCTGCTACTCCTCCTGAGTATGGCGATGCCAAATGTGTGAGACTTTTACAGGTGATGTTTACTCATGGGTGTGACGGTCACTGACAGGTGATTGGCGATGGTCTATGATGGGTGACTGGTGGTGGTCACTGATGGGTGACGGGTGTCTGGCGGTGGTCACTGATGGGTGACGGATGACTGGTGGTGGTCACTGATGGGTGATGGGTGTCTGGTGGAGGTTACTGATGGGTGACAGGTGAATGGCGGTGGTCACTGATGGGTGACTGGTGGTGGTCACTGATGGGTGACTGGCGGTGGTCACTGATGGGTGACTGGCGGTGGTCACTGATGGGTGACTGGCGGTGGTCACTGATGGGTGACTGGTGGTGGTCACTGATGGGTGACTGGCGGTGGTCACTGATGGGTGACCGGCGGTGGTCACTGATGGGTGCCGCATGTCTGGCAGTGGTCACTGATGGGTGACAGGTGTCTGGCGTTGGTCACTAATGTGTGACAGGTGACTGGCGGTGGTCACTGATGGGTGGCGGGTGACTGGCGGTGGTCAATGATGGGTGACTGGTCACGGTCACTGATGGGTGACTGGCGGTGGTCACTGATGGGTGACAGGCCACGGGTGACTGGCGGTGGTCACTTATGGGTGACAGGTGAAAGGCCACGGTCACTGATGTGTGGCGGTTGACACACCACATTAACTGATGGGTGACATGCCACGGTCACTGACGGGTGACACGCCACGGTCAGTGTCGGGTGACACGCCATGGTCAGTGTCGGTGACAAGCCAGGTCACTGACGGGTGACACCCCACAGTCACTGATGGGTGACACGGTCACTGGCTGGGTGAGAAGCCACTGTCACTGACGGGTGACACACCACGGTCACTGATGGGTGACGGGTGACATGCCACGGCCACCGACAGGTGACGGGTGACACGCCACAGTCACTGATGGGTGACAGGCCACGGTCGCTGATGGGTGACATGCCACGTGACTGATGGGCGATAAGCCATGGTCGCTGATGGGTGACAGGCCATGGTCACTGACGGGTGACATGCCATGATCACTGACGGGTGATGGGCGACAGGTGCACTTTATGATGACAGGTACACTTTATGGGGGCAGATGGGGTGACTGTTGGGTGGCAGGTGCATTGGGGGGGCAGGAGTGAAGTGTCAGTGTGTTTTTACTATACAGATCAGTAACTCTCTGATCCCAGCTCTAATCTCCTCACACTGTAAACTGTGTGAGGAGAGAAGAGCTGGTAACAATGAGTTACCGCTCTGTTTACATTGGATGTGATGTGCTGTGAAGTAGATCACAGCCGATCATAAAGTAACAGCTGCCGGCGGCTGATGCCAGTGTCCCCTGGGAACACGCCGCCACTGGCGCACATTCGCGGCGGCTCCCAATCGCGCGTACGCGCCGTGCAAACGACGGATGTGTCATTTGTGATTGGCCGTGACTTCGTCACGGCCGATCACATGGTGAAAAGCCATAACCAATGGCTGTTCACCCCTGTCGGTGACGCGGTGTGTCCTGGGGACACACCAACAGAGCCGGGATGCGCGCGCCGATCATCCCAGAAACGAGAGGCTTACCGCTCCAATGTCATATGATGTTGGGCGGTAGGCAAGGGGTTAAGCCTTTGGGAACTCTATAACGATCCTTCATTTGCTTCAGCTGTGATGCATATATAAACCCCGACCATGAAGGTGTTCAAGGTGAGTTGCAATCATGGGAAAGACAAAGGAGCTTCCACAAAAGCTGAGAGGGAGATTATTTCATCACATCTGAAGGGCCTTGGGTATAAAGATTTCCAAAAGATTTAACATTCCAAGAGACACCATTGGGAGCATTATAAGGAAGTTTAAAACTTATGGAACAGGTGCAAACCTGCCTGGCCATGGAAGAAAGCTCACAATTTCATCAAGGGCCCTTCGCAACTTAGTCAGTACAGCAAAGAAAAACCCCCGTGTGACTGTAAGACAGCTACAGGATGACATGATGAAGGCGGGTACAAGTGCATCAGTGGCAACTATAACATGTGCACTGAATAATCAAGGACTTCATGGCCGGACCCCAAGACGCACTCCACTCTTGACCTCAAGGAACATCAAGAGTCGACTAGAATATGCCAGGAGGAATTTGGACAAAACTACAGAGTTCTGGGAGACAGTTCTATGGACTGATGAAACCAAACTGGAACTTTTTGGACATATGGGCCAGCGGTATGTCTGGCGTGCAAAAGGTCAAGCTTATGACCAGAAGAATACCATCCCCACGGTCAAGCACAGAGGTTGGTCAATAATGATGTGGGGCTGTTTTTCTGCGGCAGGAACTGGGAATCTTGATTGTGTACCTGGCATTATGAATTCACAGAAATACCAGGTCATTTTGAAGAACGTGATGCCTTCTGTTGACAAATTAAACCCTGGTGATCATTAGATCTTCCAGCAAGACAATGATCCCAAGCACACCTCCAAATCAACCAAAGCCTGTACCAATCCCCAGTTGCCCGGGTGTTAGTTGATGGACACCTCTCTGATCCATTCCCCCTGGGGAGGGGCACAAGACAAGGATGTCCCTTATCCCCACTTTTATACGCAATCGCTGTGGAACCCATGGCTATTGCCATACATAACAACCCCAGCATTAAAGGCCTCAGGGTGGGAAACAGAGGAAAAAATCGGCATGTATGCAGACGACACCATACTCTATCTGGCAGACCCAGGCCCGTCACTACAGGCAGCTCTGGCAACTATAGAGGAAATAGGCCAACATTCAGGACTCAGCATAAATTGGTCAAAGTCTCAGCTTCTACCCCTAGACCATTTTCCCCCGGAAGAGCCGGCTGCCTCTCTCCCCCTAACCAGAGTGTCCCAGCTTAGATATCTGGGCGTACAGGTTACAATGTCCCTTAGGGAATATTTCCTTCTTAATATTGATCCCCTTATAGCAACAGTCAAAACCAAAACCCAGAACTGGGCTAGGCTACCCCTAGGAGTTATGGGTAGCATAAACATCATAAAAATGATCTTACTCCCTAAGATACTGTATATATTGTGGCACGCCCCACTCTATGTCCCCCTAACATTCTTCAAGACACTGGATTCTATATTAAACTCGTTTGTATGGGGACACTCCAGGCATTAGTTGGCCTGGAACGTCCTTAAAAACTGCACACAGCACTGCCCGACTTCAGAGGCTATTACATTGCAGCACAATTATCCCATCTATACTATTTTGGCAAACAAGAGACACAGAGATACCAGGCATTAGTCTGTAGACAACCGGATCACCCAGCCCATACCCCATTACAGTCAATAATACGCACACAGCAGCACCGTCCCGCCCCTAAGTACAATGAAGGTATGCTCTCCCATCACCACAAACGTTATCATATCGCGATTCGTAAAACGCACAGTTCTCAGATTACCCCACTTTGGTTCAACTCTCCAATTGCAGGAGATGACCTCAGTTCAAGACCCAAATCTTTGGATCTCACGGGGCATACTGTATTTACACCAGGTAATGAGCGAAAGTGGCCCCAAATCATTCCAAACACTGAAGGAGGAATTCCTTCTTCCTAATCACTTTTTATTCCGTTACTTCCGGCTAAGACACGCGTTAACCACCCAATTCCACCTAAACCCCCCACATCTAGAACCACCACCCATCCTACACATAATTACAGGCTCGGAACCCTCCAAACTAATATCAACATTATACACCACAATGCGCTTCCCCCAGCACACGACTCTGGCATATAACATCAAACCCAAATGGGAGGAACAGGTTGGGAATATGGACAATGAAGAATGGGAAGAAGCCCTGGCCAATGTGAAAACAGTATCCCCCAAAATTTCGGATAGACTGACACAACTGTATATTTTACACCAAGCATACCTTACTCCCAAGAAATTGGCAAAATTCCAACCAACAAGCAGTCTGCACTGCCAAATGTGCGGTGGGGCGCCCGGAGACTTTTATCACTTAATATGGGCATGTCCGTAGATCCAAATTTCTGGAAACAAGTGATTCAGTTCCTGCATGACACCATGGGATCCCCAGTGGGACTAGACCCTAAATTATGTCTGCTCGGGCTAAATGCAGAAGTGGAACTAGATAAATATTTAACTATCTTCATAGCTGAAACCCTATTCGGCGCAAGGAAAGTGATAGCAAAAAACTGGATGGGCCAATCCCACCCACAATACTAGACTGGAAAAGAGAAGTGAACGGGACTCTTCCATATAAAAAACTAATATATAGCCACAGAGGATGTCCACTAAAGTACTCTAAAGTCTGGGACAGGTGGTTGGCAGATGGGGAAACGTGCACCTAACTAAATTACTCCCAGAAACCTTTTATCTGTGGTAACGATGCCCTGGGAGGGGGCCCTGACAGGCAACTTGCTTACCCCTACAGAGACGTCGAGTGTGCTTAAGCTGTAACCACCTAGCATAAATGCTATGCATTAGTTGTGTAACAGATTTCTCTGTACGATTATTTGTAGATCAACAGTAATGTATAAATGTGATTGTACCTGATATTATGTATGACCGCAGTTTTGATTTTCAATAAAATGTTTTTACGATTAAAAAAAAAAAAAAAATCAACCAAAGCCTGGTTGGGGAAAAGATGCTGGAGTGTCCTGGAGTGGCCTTCTCAGTCACCAGATTTAAATCCAATTGAAAATCTTTGGTGGGATTTGAAGAAGGCAGTTGCAGCACGGAAGCCGTCAAACATCACTGAGTTAGAGGCTTTTGCATGTGAAGAATGGGTAAAAGATTCCAATCGAGAGGTGTAAGAAGCTTGTCAGCACTGATCGAAAACGCTTGTTAGAAATTATAAAAACTAAAGGGCGCTCCATAAGGTACCGAAGTCGGGGGTTGAATAATACTGCACATGCTCATGTGTTACAAGACTTACAATTCTCATTTGAACTTCAAAGTTAAGTCAACTTCTGTTGTCAAAATAACTCAAATATGTATCAATAAATATTGTTTGTGATTTCACGAGTTTTTTTTTTTTCCATTTATTTTCATTATCTTTCATCAACGTCACTGTATTGTCTATTGTGGTGAGGGGGTTGAATATTTCTGATTGCGAGTGTATGTATATTACATATATATATATATATATATATATATATATACATACATACATACACACACATATATATATATACACACATATATACATATATATATATATATATACACATATATACATATATATATATATATACACACATATATACATACATATATATATATATATATATATATATATATATACACACATATATATATATATATATATATATATATATATATATATGATACACGCACACACACACACACACTCTTTCTGAACTCTAGGCACAAAAGCTCTCATTTAACCACTTCAATACCATGCACTTAGAACACTTTCCTACCAGACCAATTTTCAGCGCTGTTGCGCTTTGAATGAATTGCGCAGCCGTGCGACGCTGTACCCAAACAAGTTTTTTATAATTTTGTTCCCACAAATAGAGCTTTCTTTTGGTGGTATTTGATAACCTCTGCGGTTTTTATTTTTTGCGCTACAAATAAAAAAAGGCCCGAGAAATTTGGAGAAAAAAAAATTCTCGGTTTCTGTCACAAAACTTTGTAAATAAGTAAATTTTCTCCATCACTGATGGACACTGATGGGCACTGATTAGGCAGTACTGATTGGCACTGATGAGGCACTTCTATGCAGCAATGATGAGCACTGATAGGCGGCACTGACAGGCACTGATATGCAGCACTGGCGGACACTGATGGGCACTCAGACGGCACTGATAGGTGGCACTGGTGGGCAGATGCACTGATAGGGGCCCATTACCTGGTGGTCTAGGGTGGCATCTGAAGGTGGCACTGAGTGCCATCCATATTGGGCACTATTGCCCCTTACCTGGTGGTCTAGGGTGGTCTCCCTGGTGGTCCTGATCGGCTCCCTGGGCAGGCTCCCTGGTGGTCCCTGGGCAGGCTCCCTGGTGGTCTAGTGTGGCGATCCTAGGGGGGGCTGTGCTCATAAATCATCAGTGCAGACCCCCCCCCGTCAGGAGAGCAGCCGATCGGCTCTCCACTGCTCAGGTCTGCAGACCCGAGTACAGGAAAAGCCGATAAACGGCTTTCCTGTGTTACACTGACCAGCCGTGATTGGTCACGGCTGGTCACATGATAAAGTGCTTCTGATGGAAGCGCTTTACCAAGATCGGTATTGCGGGGGGGTCAGACTGATCCACCGCACCACCGATTGCCGCGATGCATGGCTTTGTGTGCATCACATGCATTTACAATTTATCATATAAAAGTAGCAGTGACATCATCACTGTGCTGTACATAGTCTGTGCAGAGAGCAGGCTCCACCCACTACAGGCTGCCTGCAGAAAACTACAAAAGGGGGCGGAGACAAGACCAGTCACCCTGCACAAGGAAAGAGCAGCAGTGAGCGGTCCTTATTATAGGAAGCTCTAGCACGAGGGAAAGTTTCACAGCAGATTACTGCACAGAACTGGAAGGAATATATAGAGCACACCATAATTCAAGGAAGAATACACAGAACTCTTGTACTTGGGACAATATTTGTTTTTTCCTGGAGTTCAGCTATAAGTGCAATCTTTACTACTACTGGTACTATTACAGGTAGGACTACTCCTACTGGTGCGACTACTCCTACTGGTATTACCATTAGTACTGGGAGCGTTCAGCAAGAGTTTTTGTGTTGTGAACCAGTTTTAGTAATATCTGGACAGCATTTTACCTTACCTCCTACAGTAAAGCAGCCCCTAATACATAACGTATAATGTGTGACATTGAGTCTTACCAGCTAAAGCCCCCCTAACTCCTAAAAGAAGCACTGTTAACCCTATGATGCAAGCCTCTGTGCGGACAGCAATCTGTCCCACACTGAAGTAATACAGCTGCAAAGGAAACCTCACCAGCTAGCTGGCATATAGTTGGCCTCATGCATCAAAAAGTGACAACTACTAACTGTACAGTCATAAAGCCACTTTGGAATCAAATCCTGAATACGACTATGGCTGCTGTAAGGGAATGTAATTGATTATTAAATGAAACCTGTCATGAAAGAAATGTGTGGGCAACCATTGCCAAAAATGTTAATAGTCTGGCTTTCAAACGCATCCTCTGTAGATGATACATTTCTATTCTGAGTCACTAATACACAAGTATTCACATCAGGGGTTCTGACCTCACAGCCTGCATAATTATTCAGAATTGATGACACAACCAGAGACGGTCACACAGGAGGCATTTTTATTGACCAGCAATAGCAGCCCACAGATTCTTCTAATAAAGGCCCTTTTCTTGTGGGGCGTGTCTGGTCTGAGCAGAATGGAAGTCACTTCTATGACAGCCAGGTGTAAATTACTGGCGTCTATTTACATCCGACTGCCTCCGAAAAAAACAGATTTAGTTGCATAAAAACAAAAAAGGGTTGAGGGTTTTACTTTTTTTTTTTGTTTTTCCCAGACCTGGACAAACTCAGATAACTGTATGTAAATAGGCGCACGTCCGTTTAGATCAGCCTTCCCATACACTTGCATGAAATTTTAGATCAGGTCTGCCTGACAGCCGGACCTGATTGCACCTCCTATGTGATAGGGGGCTATAGGTTTTCTTTAAAATGACCCTGCAAGTAAAACCACAAAGCATGGATATACCTTTTACCAATTTTTGCATTGGTAAAAGAGTGGCAAAATAAACTACTACTAAACCCACAAAAGTAAAATCAGTCTGTATATGCAGTAAAGCATGCTTGTTACACTCTTCTCCTCTGCATTGTGTAAAACGGCTGCTTGATCCTGTGTGCACAGATCCTTTTTTCTTGGAAGGGTGCATGTGATCAGCAGAGGGCCAATCCTCATTGTCCAGACTGAGGGTCAGGAGCCCTGCAGCCTCATAGGACAGCTCAGAGCAGTATGAAAACTCCTCCTACAAGCTTCATGAGGAACTGATTAAAACCACAAGTCCGGTATACACCGCATATGCGAAAAGGTATTTAGCAGTTTATATTTACTAAAATATTTGCATTTCCATGTTCTGTGTGATGTGGGAGACCAGATATAGTGACTGCAGGGTCCTTGGTTTAGTAACACTTTTAAGTGATTGTAAACGCTTTTTTTTAAAATAACAAACATGTTATACTTCCCTCCTCTGTGCGGTTGGTTTTGCACAGAGCAGCCCGGATCCTCCTCTTCGCAACTTCTGGCCCCTCCCTCCTATCAAGTGCCCCCTCAGCCAGCAGCTTTCTATGGGAGCACCCGAGCAGAGTCAAAGCTCCGTATGTCCATTCAGACACGGAGCCCCGACTCCCCCTCTCTCCCGATTGGCTGACAGACTGACGGCCGCGGGAGCAAATGGCACCACTGCTGTGCCTAAGCCAACCTGGACGGCTAAGACACTCATGGACATCGCTGGAGAGAGAAAGGGGTCAGGTAAGTAATTAGGGGGGTGCTGGGGAGGCTGCTACACACACAGAAAGTTTTTTTTTTTTTTTAATCTAGATGCATAGAATGCATGAAGATAAAAAGCCTTCTGGCTTTACAACCCTTTTAAGTCAGCATTACACATGAACTGCTAAAAACTGAATGCATTTGTTTCTGCAGTTCAACAAGCCAACACTAGAGGGAGATCCCCAGATTCCCTTATGAAAACTTCAAGTGAAAATATGAATATTCCTAAAGCTTCCTGGTGTGTTTACTGTATTTACATAATCTACAAGGGACTTTCACTGCTCCATTATCCTAACAGGAATTTATTATTTCCAGGACAAACTGGCAAGCAGCACTATGACTCACACATTATCACAGCCTATACAGGATTGCAAAGAACTGGATGTCCGCTGCCCTGGGTCCGCTCTGTATGGCCCTACATTGAGCTGAGTTTTGGCTCAGGTTCTCTCTGCAGTAATACAGGCTGGTGCAATACAATATCAGAGCCGCACAGCGACATAACTGCATTATATGAAAAGGAAACGTACTTCATGCTACAGAATAAAAGCATCAGCAGTGTGCACAGCAATAGGTACAGAGCAACAAGGCTGATATCCTAACCAAATTATTTCTGAAAAAACAGAAAAATAGACATATAATCTGTCTGCACAGACAAAATATTGCATTATGAACATTACTGTGCATCTCCATCTTCGCAGTCAAATTTGTGAACCCCCCCATTATGGGTTTTTTCTGTGTCCCCAGTACTGTTTTTTTACAAATATTTTTTCCTTTCTAGTGGTTTTTTGGAGCAGGATTATACATATGACCATACAAGCTGCTTCTATTGTTTCGAATAGCTTGCAAGGAGCAATTAGGAGAAAAGAGTGCATTAACATTCAATGTACCACCCAGGCCTTGCGATCTTTAACCCTTTGCTAAGACAGACAATGTGCACAGCTAGTTTAAAACGGATCATGGGACATGCCAGCGGAGTACAGGCGGGGCTAATTATGGCAAAAATAACTCTCCAGTCCACTCCCTAACATTACATAAAGGGGAATGCTGCAAAATGTAAACTTTTTTTAAGGCTCATGCACACAAGGTAAAAAAAGTACATCTATTAGAAGAAGCGTTTGCAGGCTTATATTATATACACACACACATATATATATATATATATATATATATATAAAAAAGCGGGGGGGAACAAACACACACATATCACCAGCACACTCAGGAGAGTAGTGTGAGCAGAATACATTTCCTGACCCATAAAATCCATTAACACTCAAACACCTGACGCACATAAATGGATCTAAGGCCCCTTTCAAACGGGCTTTCCAATCAGGTCCTCCTGTCAGTTTTTCAGGCAGACCTGATTGGAGCTTCCATTCACTCCTATGGAGCAGCGGATGTCAGCGGTGACATGTCCGCTGACACCGGCTGCTATTCAATCCAATCCTGTCCGTGAAATCCAGGCGGATGGTGGCCCTATGCAAACCACAAAGGTGCGCCGCTCAGAACCCAGAACACAAAAGATTCAGTTCATTATAAAAGTATGCACACCTGTGCCAGGTGCTCAGGTTCAGGATGTTCCTCCTCATCCAATAGTCCAAATTTGATACAGCAAAAAGAACCGGCAAACTGAAGTACAATATCCAATGAATTTATTCCATGCCCATAAAAATACAGCACACGCAGACGCATTTCGGCTTGTAGCCTTGTTCACTGCTGTGAACAAACTAGGGAAGAGAATCAAGCATTTTAACCCATTTTCCGCCTGCCCAGGGGCCCTTTAAAAAGTTATGAAGACCAGGGTGCAGGAAAGACCTGTCACACGTGGCCACTGACTGGCTTTCGCAGTGATCACGATTGGGAGCCGGTTCCCTCAGCTACTGGCCAATCACAGCACCAAAAGCTGTCTTTCACAGCTCAATCCCTACGCGGAGAGCAACATTAGCCACCCAATGACGCATATGTGCTCCTAGGTAACTGAAGCCTAACTCTGGGAATAAAAAAAAAAAAAAAAGAGAGAAAATACCATGCAGTAGGCACCCCCCTCTCCCCCCACATTTCAAGGGTTAAATGCTTGTCAAATCAGGGGGGTTAAACAAGACCAGACAAGATGCTGCATAACTTACCTGACTCCCTGCAGCTCCATGCTGTGGACATTCGTTTAGTGTCATCATATACACTGCAGGGCTATAAACAACCCTGCAGTATATGTGGAGAAGAAGACCATGTAAAAAAAGAGAGGAGGCTGCAGGGGACCGGTGACATAGATGGAGTGAGCCTGCTGGAGTGGGAAGGAAAGTAATCTGGTCTCTTCTGCAACCCTCTAGATCAGGGGTCTCCAAACCTCTTAAACAAAAAGGGCCATTCTACTGTCCTACAGACTTTAGGGGGGGCAGACTGTGGCCAGTGGGAGTATAAAATGTGACAGCGTCAGTGAGAGCAGACAATGTGTAAGGCCTGGTGGTCAGTGGGAGTAAAAAAGTTACATAGTGCCTGTGGTCAGGAGGAAGGCTGCCCCATCATTGGTGTCATTGGAAGCAATACTGCCCCCATCATTGTGTGGGAGGTATAGTGCTCCATCATTGGTATTAGTGGGAGGTATAGTGCTCCATCAGTGGTATTAGTGGGAGGTATAGTGCTCCATCAGTGGTATTAGTGGGAGGTATAGTGCTCCATCATTGGTGTTAGTAGAAGGAATAATGTCCTATCATTGGTGTTAGTGGGAGAAATAATGTCCTATTACTGGTGTTAGGGGGAGGAATAATGTCCTACCATTGGTATTAGTGGGAGGTAGATGTGTTCCATCATTGGTGTTAGTGGGAGGAAGGTGGTCTTATCATTGGTGTTAGTGGGAGGTATAGTCTCCCATCATTGGTGTCAGTGGAAGGAATAGTGTCCTATCAATGGAGTCAGTGGGAGGAATAGTGCCCCATCATTGGTGTCAGTGGGAGGAATAGTGCCCCATCATTGGTGTCAGTGGGAGGAATAGTGCCCCATCATTGGTGTCAGTGGGAGGAATAGTGACCCATCATTGGTGTCAGTGGGAGGAATAGTGACCCATCATTGGTGTCAGTGGGAGGAATAGTGCCCCATCATTGGTGTCAGTGGGAGGAATAGTGTATTACTGTTGACATCAGTTAAGAGAACGATGCCACATCAATGGTGTCAGTTGGAGCTGTGCTCCAAGGGCCGGATAAGGGCAAGTAAAAGGGCCACATCCAGCCTGTGTGCCACAGTTTGCAGACAACTGCTCTATACTTAACAAGCATTTACCCTTGTAGTGTGGAGGGGAGTGGGAAACTGGAATGGTATTTTTGTTGTGCCCAGAGATAGGCTTCAATTACTTTAATTAGGAGAAGAAAAGCAGAAAATAAACTAATATGATGGTGGCCATACACTAGACGAAAAAAAAAGTATGAAATTCTTATAAATGTAGCGTTCATTTGATTTTCGACTAATTAGTGGGTGAAACAACTTTTCAGAGCCAAAAAACTGAATGGGAAGTTTGGAAAATCTTTGTTAAACTAAATTTAAATGGTTAATAAGTTTGTCGTGGGGTAAGAATCGTACGATTTTGAATGCGCATGTGCAAAATTTTGTCACTATTTATGTGAACATCCCGAATGATAGTTTCATTTATGCCCATTGAGCGATTTTGTTTGGTCACTACATGATGACTGTATTATGAGATCTACCGAACAATTTTTTTGAATGAGTGTTCAAGCGATTTTTTCATCTATTCTATGGCCCCCTTAACTAAATTAACCGCTTCAGGAACGCCCACCTGCTTTTTATTGCAGATGGGAGGCTCCTACAGGCACAGCAATGTATCTGTATGTCACTCTGTGCGCCCAGGTTACGCCCTACGGCCCCCCACCCCCCAGCTCTACCCCGCCCCCCGCAAATTCCTGCTGTGATTGGACAGAGAAGGATTTTGTGAGCAGGTCCCGGCCAACGACGATTCATGGCTGAGACCTGATAATCGGCTGTGTCCAGGGAGAAGGAACAAATAGATTTTTAGCAAAAGCAGCACATAATACACACATTACACTTGTTAGGCACACACTTTACCAGTGATTACCCCAAGATGTTAAACCCTTCCCAGCCAGTAGCATTCGTACAGTGACAGTGTGTAGTATTATCACTGTATGAATGTCGCTGGTGATGTCAGTGTCAGGCTTTTTTAAAACACAAAATGTTCCTTTTTTTGGTTCAATAGACTAAAGTGGAGAAGCTGCAGAAAAGCATGTAGTGTGTTTCTGCCACAATTTGCGTTTTTTAATCTTCCCAACAACAAATTGGCCACAAAATTAAAAAGCATAAAGCATGCAAGACGCAAATCGCAGTAAAATCGTGTGTGCAAAAACGCACCACAAAAACCACCGCAGAAACCATCAAAAGCAAACTGTATAGGTGTAAACTGAGCCCAAGTCACAGATCACTGCCGCTACTAGTATACAAAAATAAAAATTCCAGTGTATATACACTATATTACCAAAAGTATTGTGACACCTGCCTTTACATCCACATGAACTTTAATGTCATCCCAGTCTTAGTCCATAGGGTTCAATATTGAGTTGGCCCACCCTTTGCAGCTATAACAGCTTCAACTCTTCTGGGAAGGCTGTGCTTCCTTTGTGATCTACAAGTCCCATGCCACTCACATTGCCATTGCGACACTTTTTAGCGCAAGAGATTTTGCTTTTGACTGTTATCCACATCAGTGCCTGATCTCACAAATGCACTTCTGGAAGAATAGTCAAACATTCCCATAGACACTCCTAAACCTTGTGGACTGCCTTCTCAGAAGAATTGAAGCGGTTATAGCTGTAAAGGGTGGGCCAACTTCATCTGGGATGCCATTAAAGTTCATGTGCGTGTAAAAGCAGGTGTTTCAATACTTTTGGCAACATAGTATATATACACACCATTTTTTGTGGACGCTAGAACTTTACACAAACCAAATCAATATACACTTATTGAGATTATTGATGAAGACATGTAGCAGAACACATTTTGGCCTAAATTTATGAATTTTATTTTTTTTATTGGATAGGATTTTTTTTTAGCAGAAAGTAAAAAAAGGTTTGTTTTTTTTCCCCAAAATGTTCAGTCTTTTTTCTTTAATATAACACAACAAAAAAAACAAACCCAGCAATTATCAAATACCACCAAAAGAAAGCTCTATATGTGTGAAAAAAAATTATATAAACTTAATTTGTGTACAGTATTGCATGCCCGCGCAATTACCAGTTAAAATAGCGTTAGTGCTGAATAGCAAAAAATGTCCTAGTCATGAAGGTGGGGGAGGGAAACCTTCTGGAGTTCAAGTGGTTAATATAAAATGTATGTTTAATCACTTCAATACCAGGCACTTAGAACACTTCCCTACCAGACCAATTTTCAGCTTTCAGCGCTGTTGCATTTTGAATGACAATTGTGCAGTCGTGCGACGCTGTACCAAAACTCAATTTTTATATTTCTTTTCCCCACAAATAGAGCTTTCTTTTGGTGATATTTGATCACCTCTGGGGTTTTTCCTTTTTTCCGTCACAAAACTTTGTAAATAAGTACATTTTCTCCTTCACTGATGGGCACCGATGAGGCTGCACTGACAGGCACTGATGAGGCAGTACTGATGAGGTAGTACTTATATGCAGCGCCGATGGGCACTGATAGGCGGCACTAATAAGCAGCACTGTCGGGCACTGATAGGCGGCACTGATATCTGGCACTGATGAGCACTGGTATCACAGCAGCTATAGGGGTGGCACTGGTAAGCATCACAGATGGGCACATCCCTATTGGGCATTGTGTGCCCCTTACCTGGTGGTCTAGGGTGGCATCACTGGTGGTCCCTGGGTGGCATCCCGGATGGTCCCTGGGTGGCATCACTTTGTTGGCTCCCTGGTGATCTAGGGTGGCGATCCGAGGGGGGGCTGCTCTGATAAACAAACAATCAGCACAGACCCCCCTGTCAGAGCCGTCGACAGGCTCTCCACTACTCGCGTCTGCAGACGCGACTAAAGGAAAAGCGGATATACGGCTCTTCTTGTTTACACTGTGATCAGCCATGATTCATCACAGCTGATCACATGGTCTGACAGAAGCCTATTACCTATAACAGAGATGATGTTTCTCAGACTGACACCACGCTGGGGCGTTATCCTGCTGGACGTCATATGACGCCCAGTCAGGATAACTCAACCACTTCCCGGCCGTCATTCTGTATACGGCGATAGGGAAGTGGTTAACCACTTCAGCCCCGGAAGGATTTACCCCCTTCCCGACCAGGCCATTTTTTGCGATACAGCACTGCGTTGCTTTAATTGATAATTGCGCGGTTGTGCGATGTTGTACCCAAACAAAATTGACATCCTTTTTTCCCCACAAATAGAGCTTTCTTTTGGTGATATTTGATCACCTCTGTGGTTTTTATTGTTTGTGCTATAAACAAAAAACAAATCATAAACAAATGCATTCATCAGTTTAGGCCAATATGTATTCTTCTACATATTTTTGGTACAAAAAAAATTAAAAAATTTGCAATAGGCGTATATTGATTGGTTTGCGCAAAAGTTATTGTGTCTACAAACTATGGGATAGATTTATGGATTTTTATTTACTTGTTTTTTTACTGGTAATGTGGAGATCTGTGATTTTTTTTAGCGGGACTGTGACATTGTGGTGGACAAATCTAACCCCAAATGACACTTTTTGGGGACCAGTGACATTATTACATAAATCGGGGGTATAAAAATGCACTGATCAATGTTAAAATGACACTGGCACGGAAGGGGTTAACACTAGGGGACAATCAAGGGTTTAACAGTGTTCCCTCAATGTGTTCTAACTGTATGGGGGACAGGCTACCAGGGACAAGACAGAGATCGCTGTTCCCGATCACTGGTAACAGCAGATCTCTGCCATGTCCCTTGTCAGAACGGGGAACCGCCTCTGCCTCTGTGCAGAACGATCGTGGGCGGCCAACGGACATTGAGTACGTGCTCCCGCAATCTTATATGCACGGACCAATGGACGGGTACGCCGGTTCGCGCAGGAAAGCTGACCTGCCGCTGCATATGTGCGGCGGCTGGTCTGCAAGCAGTTAACATACAGCACATCTACATGTCCAAAAGCAAAAAAAAAAAAAAAAGAAGGTTTAACAAGTAAAACAAAAGTCGTAAGGAACCATCTGGTAGAAATGTTGGACATATGCAATATATTTGGCTGTGAGCTACAAAAGAGAATCCTCAACGTACAAGGAAGCTTTAGCTTGACTGTAAACATATAAAGCATGAATGTCACAAGGCCTAAGCTTTAAAGTAAACATAAAAAGATACCATGTGTGCGGAAAAGATGCCCGCGTATGACATGGATGAGGCCGGGGTGAAAGGTAGAGCAAGATAGACCTCTTAAATACACAATCATAAAACAGTCATTCCCCTCTAGAGGGATAAAATCATTTTCAGGTCTCTACAAACACCAGATAAAAATTATATATACAGCTCTCGTTATATCAGTTAGGCTCCAATCCAACTAGGGCTGAAACAACTAACTGACACAATCGATTAGTTGGTCAACCAATTAGTTGGCCTGCATACAGAGTGCATTATTTCTTTACAGATCAAAACATACAGTGACAGCTACAAAGACAGCTCAGCGTGGGATCGGGTCGGAGCGGCTGCAGAAAAGGTATGTATGCTGATTTTTTTTCTTTACAGGGCTAGATAGGTTAGTGTTAGAATGTTGGCGTCTATAGATACAAGGATTTTAGCTTTAGCATGGACTTCCACTTTAACCACAAAACAAATTTAATATATTACAGCTCATCAATCCTTAAATGATATGTCTTTTCCTTTATTTCCACCTGGTGACATGTCCAGTAAACACTTCTGGTCTTAGGGTGTCACCACTCCACTGGAGGAGAAATGGAGACACATGGACAGCAGTAATGTCAATCTGGGCACAGGGTAGTGTTCGATGCACTAGTAAATTCAGATGGACTTGACTAACAAACTAAAACAAAATTCCAACTCACCCTTTTTAATGTGGCTGTAAATGTTCACTTTCTTTAAAAAAAAAAAAAAAAAAAAACACACGTCATGTCATACTTACCTTCTCTGTGCAAGGATTTTGCACAGAGTGGCCCCGATCCTCCTCTTCTGGGGTCACCCAGCAGAGCTCCTGGCTCCTCCCCGCATTCTTTGAGTGCCCCCGTCAGGGAAGCGCTCTCCCTCGGGGCACCTGTGCGTGCACGCTCCCGTGTCCTGCTGCTGCGTCCATTGACACAGACAGCAGGACTCGGCCCCTCCCCCCGAATCATTGGATTTTATTGACAGCAGTGGGAGCCAATGGCTGCGCTGCTATCAATTTATCCAATCAAGGCTCGAGACACTGGCTGGAGCAGACGATGGAAAGATAGGGCTCAGGTAAGTATTAGGGGGGCTCTTGGGGGCTGGTGCATCACAGGAGGTTTTTTACCTTAATGCATAGAATGCATTAAAATGAAAAACCTTGAGACTTTACAACCCCTTTAACCCCTTGGAGCCAGTGCCACCTGGCTTTTTAAGGGGTTTAGGATCCTAGGAGGCGGTGCAGGGTTTTTGATCATGTGGCCGATGTGATTAGCTGTCACAGCGGTCAAATGATTGGAAAGCTCCCGATCACTAGCAGCGATTGGGAGCTTTCCATCAGCTGCCAGTAACTGTTGCGGGAGCATGCTCTCGGCAGAGCTTTATTTGCACTGATACATGCAAATATGCGGCCAATTGGCGCCAAGGCCCACAGAACTACACCCTCCTATCCTTGACAGCCAAGGAAGCAGACAGCTTGCTTTTGTAGATCTGCAGTTGCCATGATGCTGCACGTGTGATTATTTATGACACCAGACAATTGATGGCTTGACGGTTCGGCTGAGAGCACAAGGTATCAAGGCATGTCTTAATAATGGTCTTGCTAAACCGTTAAATCGATGGGTTTAGTTCTAAAGATAAGGATTTTACAGTGGAAAATTTGCGATGGATGAATTTTAGTAGATTTTCGTGGAAAATGGTTCATCTCATCCCTCTAACTACTACTTTTGCCGGACCGTTTGGTCTGTTGGCTGAGAGCATTGATTGGGAGCTGGTCAGCATACCTTTTTCGGTCATGCCCCTTCGACAGAAGCTGGCAGGAATAAAATGAATGCAGACATCACATCTAAGAATTGGCAAGCTGCAATGTGTTATATTTTTCCTTTTGGGTTTTATATAGGTTTAAATGAATAAACGGTGCCCTCTAAGGTAAGGGTCTAACTACATACAGAAACATCGATCCTGCTTTTCTGAACTAAAGCCAGGCTTGTACTCCATTAGCAACACGATTCAAAACACTATTAGATTTCTATTTCTAACTGCAGGATTATTTAAATCTTTACAGATTATTTCTAAAGCTGGCCATACACGGATGGAAATTTGGCCGGTTTAGCAGGGACTGGCCGAATGTTGATCCACAGAATGCGTTTTACCAATAGTCTTCTATTCAACCTCTGGGTCAGTATATTTTCGCTTGATCAGTGCTGCAGGCAATAGGCTGTGGCACTGGTCTGTGTATTCTGATGCCAGCGGAGTCATCCTGCTGTCAGAATACAATGACAGCTGGGAGGATTCCACCATTCACATTGAATGCATGGAATGGGGAGAGATGTAAGTTTTCTTCATTTAACCCACTAGTTTAACAAAAGGACAAAACAAAAAAACTGACTCATGTATGGCCAGCTTTAGTTTCCAAACAAGGAATTACTTTAGAGTAACTAAACTCCAAAACCAGACTAATTTATAGTCTATATCAGAGTCAATGTGGGGCATTGTCCTGTGCTTGGTGCACCACTGACAGGACATGCTGCAGAAAAAGAACAGTTAGTTCCACATGTGTATGACTAGGGACATGTGATGCCCCTCTAACTGCACATGTTGTTTTTCACAGTTACAGCATTTCTAATTCTGCACAGAGGTTACGTTATAAGAATAAGATGTAACGATATGCAGAAGAGAGCTTTTCAAGTATATAAAAGCTTACACATGGCAAGCAATGATAGAAAGTGAAGTCTTACTGTTTCGCTGCGTGGGTCTGGGAAATCGTACTGCAGACTGATTTCCCCCCATAAATGGGTCCTGGGTTTTGGTACTGGAAGCGCTGGTATGAAGTGCAGAGTCGGAGTTTGTCCTGGGGAAAAAAAATAAAATGTTTAATCCAGGGGAAAGGGAAATAAAAAAAAAAAAAAAAAAAAAAAAAAAGAAGAGCATTACAATGGTAACAAGCTGATAGTAGAGCAAAGGCAAGTAAAAAATACAAGCAAAAGGAGCCAAAGGACAAACATAAAAATCTTTGTGACTATGGTGTGCACAATTATGCCAATGTAGATCAACGAGAAGATCCAACTCAATTCCATTTAAATATAAATACCATTTAAATAAGTTATGTATTCAAGAAAAAATAAAAAGCTGGCATAAGAACTTGCGCCTATCTGGTGTAAGCTGCTTGTAATCCTCTGCACATTATCACTCAATGGAGACCTATGTGCTTTCTTTTCCTTGATTGCCGATTGGCTCAATGTGCTGCTGTTCTCACTGTCCAGGCTAGCACTGGTCTTGGACCAGGCTGCATTGCTTACCTACAGCTTAAAGGCTAAGTTCACCTTTATTCACCTATTTTTTCAAAATTCCAGCTCCCCTATGTACCAACATAGCATTAATGTACTTATTTTGCAAAAATAAAACAGCTTTCCATTAATTCTACACAGGCTTACTCTCTTCATAGTGGTTTAAAGACACTTATCCATTACTTCTGCCTCACTTACTGGACAAACTTTAGGACATGAAATAGGAAGGAGTTGACCAGCTGATCTCATTAGCACACACCCTGCACCATCTACCCTCAGCTGGTCAACTCCTTCCTGTGTCATGACCTAAAGTCTGACCAGGAAATAAGGCAGAAGTAATTGAGTAGTGTATTAAACATATATGAAGAGAGTGAGGTAAGCCTGTGTAGAATAAAAGGAAAGCCATTTCATTTTTGCAAAATAAGCACACTACATAGGGGAGCTGGAATTTTTTTTAAAAAGTGAAAAAAAAGGTGAACTTAGCCTTTAAGCAGGGTATACACAGACCAGCATGGCCCTGTGTACTGTGAATTTTAGCCTGTGTGTACTTCTGCTATCAAGCTTCTGTCAAATGGTCAACCAGCATTCGATCAGCTGTTGCAGCCAATGGCTGGGGAAGGGGGGGGGGGGATCAGCAGGAGAGATCCAGTCATCCTTTTTTTTTTCCAACCTGCTGGTTGAATGAAAAAAAAACTGAACATGTATACTCTGCTTTAGTCTCCAGAGGGGCTTAAGGGGAGAGGGCACCAAGGACGCCTCAATCACAAGAATGACCAATGAAAATGTGTTATTTTTTTTTTTGTATACAAGGCGTTGTCGAACTAGACAAAGTGGATAGGACAGGCAGTGACATCATGATCTCCACCTTATCCTATCAGAGAATGTCTTGTATTAAAAAATACAAGGAACCCTGTGAATGACAGCAGGGACAAGTAAGTGACCCTTGCTATGATAATTGTAGTAGTGCAGACTGCAATAGTGACTATCCGCTTCTAAAGTGGTCCCTCAGGTATGAGATATGTTTACTTACATTATCCAAGCTGGACCAATGCAAGTATGCAATACAGATCATACATGGAGTTCAGCTTTAGCTGTCTATTTAAACATTTCAGCTTCAAGGAGGTACATATCAAAAACCCAAGATAAAGACATGCGGCACACTTCACAAGAAATAACTATCTCCACACAAGTGAATTATACACATTTCCCACTTCACACAAAATTAAATCCTACTTTCAGCAGCTTGTAAATGTAACTGAACAGAAAAAAAAAAAAGACAGCTGGCAACAGTCCCTAAACATTCACTGACAGATGTGGTTGGCAAGACCTCGATCAGAGGGTTGCTTGTTAATCATGTGAGCAGCCAGATTTTTTCAAAACAACTTTTTGGAAAACAATTTCAGTAGTACAGACATCACAGTCATTTATCCTCTAAGCTTCTTGGTCTTCAAACTGTGTATACTGAACCAAAACCAACCTGCTGCCATATTTATGCGCACCTCTGTGCACATAATGGAAGTCTGGGCTTCCATGACCCTGACTCAGCCGCATGTCAGAGGCTGCATTGACTCCCCATGTCCCATTGATATCTGTTGGGCCATTTTAAAAGCTGACATGCAAGAACAAATGTATTAAGAATTTTTTCTACCCAAAATCTTTCCCCCTTGGTTTTACACAAAGAACCCATTAATATACTATTTGTATTACTTCTACTTATAGACAATCGTGATATGATACTCCTGACGAGGACAGATCCTTGAAACGCGTAGAGTATTGTTATGTCAGAACAGTTTGAGTGTCGTAGCCTACTGTTGCTGTGCACCTGTTTTCACATACATCATCATGCACCTATACAATATTGAAATACTCTAATCAATTGTGAGCTTTTTATAATATTTATTTTTCACTTTGTGAACAACCATGTGTGTTCCTTTCATGTATAATGAATGAATTTTTAGCTCATCTATGAATTTGTTACTTGTATATAATATTTCAGTGACTTGCCTCATTTAAAGTCCCATGACCACAATTTTCTGTACATATATGTTTATTAGGAATGGAGCCCTGACATGGTGGTAGTGCCTGATCATAATCTTTTTTTCTCTGTAAATTTTGGGTGGAAGACACCCCTAGGTCGCCTATGATCAGTCACACCACATTATGGATTATAATATCCTTTATGTAAAACATCTCCCGTAGATAGTTGGTATTCATTTATTACAACTTCTTTTCTACAGTGTCCCATTTTGTATCTCCCTTGGTACCAAATCAACGTACTGCCCACACATGGGACAGGGGTGTCCATTGTCCTGTCTTTTTCCCGGGGTTGCGATGCATGGCTGTACCCTCCCCCCCCTTGCCAGGGGAAGGGCCCTCCCTTGCATCGGCGCCATTAGCACACGCTCGCTCTGTGATGTCATTCTGCCGCCGCAGAGTAGGGAGGTCTCGAGGTTCTCCATTCGACGCCTAGGGTTGTGCAGGCCTGGACTCTTCTCCGACGTCAGCATCAGAGTGGGGCTCCGTCTTCCCTGCATATCCCATTGGTTGTCGAGCATGACGCTGGGCCGAGACCGGCCAGCTCTTTCACTTGGTTTGGCCACCACGAAGCACGTCCACATTAGCATCTTTAGACATCACCCATGTAAGTTTTTACCATGTCAAAGTTTATCCACGTACTTCGTTTCTTCCAGCATCATTCTTTAACTGGTCCACATGGGGTCTGGTTACTTGCTATATCACCCTCTCTACTGCCCCACCCTGCCCGTGCCTGGGGCAGTAGGTGGGACACTGCTGTTTCTTCGTGGTCCTCTTCTCCCTTTCTGGCTAGCTTTCACAGGACACCTCCTCAGATCCCCTCAACCTCACTTGTCTAATTAATTTTTTATATATCTGACTCCTCTATAGGACTTAACACTAAGTATACTCATTGATATATATATCCTCTTTTTTAGTATGGTGCAGAGCAGAGGTGTTCCTTATCCAGCTCTCCACGGTCCCTGGCTTGCCGCCTGGCTGTTGTCCATGATCTGGGCTTCCATGTCCCTGCCTCAGCCCCAGGTCAGATGCCGCACTGGAGACCCCATGTCACATTGATATCTGTTGGGCCATTTTAAAAGCGGATATGTAAGAACAAACGTATTAAGAATTTTTTCTACAGAAATTTTTTCCCCCTTGGTTTTACACAAAGAACCTGCTAATATACTCTTTGTATTACTTATACCTATAGACAATTGTGATATGATACTCCTGACGAGAGGACAGATCCTCAAAACGCGTAGAGCATTGTTATGCCAGAACAGTTTGAGTGTTGTAGCCTACTGTTGCTGTGCACCTGTTTTCATATACGTCATTATGCATCTATACGATATTGAAATACTCGGATCAATTGTCAGCTTTGTTTGATATTTATTTTTCACTGTATTTGCCACCTTGTGAACATCCATATGTGTTCCTTTCATGTACAGGGTGGGGCATTTATATGGATACACCTTAATAAAATGGGAATGGTTGGTGATATTAACTTCCTGTTTGTGGCACATTAGTATACGTGAGGGGGGAAACGTTTCAAGATGGTGACCATGGCGGCCATTTTGAAGTCGGCCATTTTGAATCCAACTTTTGTTTTTTCAATAGGAAGAAGGTCATGTGACACATCAAACTTATTGGGAATTTCACAAGAAAAACAATGGTGTGCTTGGTTTTAACGTAACTTTATTCTTTCATGAGTTATTTACAAGTTTCTCTTTGTTTACAGCCATTGACATGTCGCTGAGGTGAACACGTGTGGAGCGGATAGCAATTGTGTTGATGACTGGTGAACGCAGTAACCGGGTCATTGCAGCAGATTTCAATGCAAGACAGCCTACGAGTCTCCCGATCTGACCCCCTTAGACTTTTTTCTTAGGGTCATCTGAAGGCAATTGTCTATGCTGTGAAGATACGAGATGTGCAGCACCTGAAACTACGGATACTGGAAGCCTGTGCTAGCATTTCTCCTGCAGTGTTGCTATCAGTGTGTGAAGAGTGGGAGAAGAGGGTTGCATTGACAATCCAACACAATGGGCAGCACATTGAGCACATTTTATAAGTGGTCAGAAACTTGTAAATAACTCATGAAAGAATAAAGGTTACATTAAAACCAAGCACACCATTGTTTTTCTTGTGAAATTCCCAATAAGTTTGATGTGTCACATGACCCTCTTCCTATTGAAAAAACAAAAGTTGAATTCAAATCGGCCGACTTCAAAATGGCCGCCATGGTCACCACCCATCTTGAAAAGTCCCCCCCCCCCCCCACATATACTAATGTGCCACAAACAGGAAGTTAATATCACCAACCATTCCCATTTTATTAAGGTGTATCCATATAAGTGGCCCACCCTGTATAATAAATTAATTTTTATCTCATCTATGAATTTGTTACTTGTATGTAATATTACAGTGACTTGCCTCATATAAAGTCCAATGCAATTTTATGTATATATATGTTTATTAGAGATGGAGGCCTGTGATGGTGGTAGTGCCTGATCATAATCATCTTTTTCTATGTTGTAAGGGGGACTCTGATGGGGTCAGTTTTATTTAAAATTAGTTTTTTTTTACTGAAGTTTTGTCTGTTGTTCTAAGGCCTCATTCATATAGGCGTAAACATTTACATTTTTATTTTAATAACGAATACGTTATACTTACTGCTCTGTACTGCTCTGCTCTAATTCTCGCCTGTTGGCACTACTGGCAAACGCCCCTCCCCCCCCTAGCAAGCTGCTTGCTCTGGGGGCACTTGTGCATGCTCACTCCCAAGCCAGCTCTTTGTATCCATAGACACACACAGCGCACCTCAACCCAGTCTGCCCCCCACTGGCTGTGATTGACAGCAGGGGGAGACAACGGCTCCCCCTGCTGTGTCTGAGTCAATGGGGAGGCGAGAGCTGAGAGTCGCTGCTCTCGGGCACATCACAGGTAAGTGTAAGGGGGGCTGGGGTGGGAGTTGCATGCAGGTTTTTTACCTCATTGCAGAGAATGCATTCATGTAAAAAGGAACCTTCATGCTTCAGAACACCCATGTGAGAGGAGTGTTTTGCCTGCCCCAAATACACAGGTGTTCCGTGCATCCGTGGACAGGCAGTCCCATGTATGTGAGTTGGAACACAGCAGCTGCTCTCAATCTGACAGCCGTGTGGGTGCGTGTCCCCAAACACAGTTCAGGGACACACACGCCCACACACAGGGTACATCACAATTGACATGAATGTAACTGTGTGTATGTGGATGCACGGAACACCTGTGCAGGTAAAACACAGCAGTACGCTTAAAGAACTATGGTCAAAAATTATAAAATCAATGTTATGTACCTATACAGTCTGTTTAACATGTCACCGATTGTTTAGCAAAAAGCAGTAAGGATGTTGAGATATCTACCTGGTCTCCATCTCTCATGTGCACTTCTTTTAATGAAGGGGCAACTTTACTTCCTGGTTTTCGAATTGCCTCTTGTCTCCTTTTGTGTGCTCTCTGCAGAAACGTCCTGACATCACTGGGGGGGGGGGGGGGAGGTGA
>BLSH010355785.1:208848-221546 GCA_018402905.1 Glandirana rugosa | reverse complement strand
CAGGTGTTCCGTGCATCCGTGGACAGGCAGTCCCATGTATGTGAGTTGGAACACAGCAGCTGCTCTCAATCTGACAGCCGTGTGGGTGCGTGTCCCCAAACACAGTTCAGGGACACACACGCCCACACACAGGGTACATCACAATTGACATGAATGTAACTGTGTGTATGTGGATGCACGGAACACCTGTGCAGGTAAAACACAGCAGTACGCTTAAAGAACTATGGTCAAAAATTATAAAATCAATGTTATGTACCTATACAGTCTGTTTAACATGTCACCGATTGTTTAGCAAAAAGCAGTAAGGATGTTGAGATATCTACCTGGTCTCCATCTCTCATGTGCACTTCTTTTAATGAAGGGGCAACTTTACTTCCTGGTTTTCGAATTGCCTCTTGTCTCCTTTTGTGTGCTCTCTGCAGAAACGTCCTGACATCACTGGGGGGGGGGGGGGAGGTGCTCTTGTAGTTCATGGAAATATCAGGCATTCATTCTACACAGAATTCCCAATTAGGCTCTGTCCACGATTGGTTAGTGAAGCCCCACCCACTCCCACCTATGTCCCACCTTTGCTTGTCCAATTCTCTATACAGCCAACTCCTAGGTAGGATTTTGTTCTGTCGGTTTATAAATTACAGAGGAGTGCAGACAGAAAAGCACACAGATTAATATACTGATCTGTGTGCAAACTAACCTGTACTGACTTGTTTCTGTTTTACATAGCACACACCCAGCTATTGATTGGTAGATGGGTGTGTTATGCAAAATAAGCTGAGCATGATAGAAGGCTGGAGGACTGGAAGATAGAGAGTCTAGTTCACTGAAAGGAAATGACATCTGAGCTCTGCTAAACTCTTCCCATCTTTACTAACCATATACAGCAAAGGAGGAATGAATAGGGGATTACAGACCACAGTTACAGCTACATGGTAGGAAAATAATCATTTCAGTTATTATGTTTATTACCATGTGCAACTTTCAGGTATTTGTATGAGGATTTACAAAAATATGTATGTTGCCTTTAGTTGTACTTTAAGTACACCTGTGTGAAGGAGGCCTGAATAATATGGTGGTTACAATAAATAAATAAAAAAAACTCCAAGTGAAGCCTTTTCATTTAACAGGAGACGTACAGCCAAAGCTTATTTGTAGATCACAGGAGTGCAGTTTGTTCTGCACTCCTGGGACACATTTTCAGCAGACAAGGGCTGAAACTCTCTGTCGGCTGACATCAAAGAGCCAGTCCAGGCTCGGGCAAGATTGCTACAATGAAGTCGGGATCTGGACCGGCACCCAGCTCAGTGATCCACTGAGAGCCTGAGCCATCCGCTCAAGCCCCCTCCACAGCCCAGTGCTCCAGTGAGTGCTGGGGAGGGAGCAGAGCAGAGAGCGATGCTGACAGTCACCAGCTCTCTGCTTCGGGAGCCCTGAGAACCCAGCAATCTGAGGTGTTTTTTCCGTGTCAGAGCAGGTGGGGGAAAGATGCAGCATCCACCTAGGTAAGTATGATTCAGGAAAAAACAAAAAAACAAACAAACATACTTCTCTTTTAAATTTGATTTGTTTGTTGATAAAACTGATTTGGTTTTCATCCCACAAATGTTTGTAAATTAATCAATGTGGCCCTGGTACCGGTCTACACAATGGATCTCTAAAATATATTACAACAATATTTTCCCTCTGCAGCAGATCAGAAGAATTTCAGATTGTTGATAAATCTTTATCTGAATGCTAGCATCTCAGTTAATTAATAGCTATTCTTGAACAGATAAATCTTAAACAGGTAAATCAAATTAATTTGCCAGTATGTAGGAGAAGATTTATAGATTTCTTTTAATGCCCTGTGATCGCACAAAACACTAATATGTTTTGAAATAATAACTAGGTTGCCAATATTTTGGCGAAATGTTTCTGCCAAACATATAGCCTTCATTTTAACAATGTAACAATGGTTAAAGCCGAGTTCCATCCATTTTATATACTACTTTCTATGGTATCCCCCTTGAGCATCCTTTTCCCAATGGAATTTTTTTTTTTTTTTGTAAATGCCTTTTTCAGCCACACTTCTGGTATCTCCCCGCCTAGGCGATTATGTCACTAGGTGATTTGCAAGGGCTCCTGGGATAGCGGCGTCATATATCCCAGGAGTCCTTGCGAATCGCCTAGTGACGAAATCTCGCTTTATTTTCAGACAGGAAATGAAACGAATGGGAGGACCGGTGGGATGTCATTGATTTTGTGGCCAAGAGGGCTGAGCAGGAGGGGCGTTGTTTACAGGGTGGTGGGTGGGGCTAGTACGGCCTTCGAAACTATACCAACTGTGTTGGTAGACAGGAGGGCTGGTTGGGAGGGGTGTGGCTTGCAAGGCGGACGGACTTCAAAACTATACCAGCTGTGTTTGTGGACAAGAGGGCTGAGCTGGAGGGGCGTGGTTTACAGGTCGGTAGGTGGAGCTAAGATGAGCCAGATAATCTCGGCATCCAAGCTATACACACTGTGTAGACAAGAGGAGGAAAATGAGCAAGAGAGGTGTGGTATACAGATCGGTGGGTGGGGCTAAGCCGGCCTTCAAAACGATACCAGCTGTGTTTGCACACGGGAGGGCTGAGCTGGAGGAGCCAGAGATGTCATGATTGACAAGTTGCTATAGCAACAGGACGGGAACATCCGTCAATGACGCCATTGCTATGGCAACCTGTCGGGAAGAGTGAAAGCCGATCAGTGGCTTCACTGCACAGGTGAGAGATCAGTGTGTATGCTGGCTAAGTCAACTGAATGGATAATCCTGGAAATGAACACAGGAGGACGTCAGATGTCTACAGCTAACATGAAACCTGCCAGCTTCCGAGATCTGGTTAGTAATAAACTTTTTTACGGAAACTAAAACTAAAACACATATGAGATGTTCTAAATGGTCATGTACATTTTTAGACAAATACAAAGGAGTCTTTAAAAAAAAAAAAAAAAAAAAAAAGTGTTTGGGGGACTGGAACTCTGCTTTAAGCTTTTCAAAATCCAAGAGATTTTAGTGCACAAAGTAGTCATTCTTTAGTGTGAGCGTGAAGGCATGTACAGGATTTGTCTTTGCATATAAGGAGGGTAAGAACAATGAAATCACAACAAATATGCCAAATAAGAGAGCGATCACTAACTGGAATATAGGCTCTGATATAGAAATACACAATGTGATTTTACTGATAAAGGGACAGATGCCTAAAGATGATCATACTCTAGTAGAAAATTCATTTTAGGAACATTAGTTCTACTTTCCAACAGTTAATGGTATGAATTTGACGATTTTCATAATGGCAAGAAAAATAGGAAGATGAAAACATTTTTCTCAAATGAACAAAATTCGGATTTGGTTTCTATTAGCCATGGGGGAGGATTACATCTGTATGAGGAAAAAGCTTCAAATGGCTCTTCAGGCAGAAGCAGCCAAGCAGAACCATCTCTGCAAACACATTCAGTACTTCAGGGCAGCAGCTGTGAGCACTCTGATCCAAAACAGAGGCAAGTATATGGTGGGGAGGTTGGAGGGACATTTCTGTAATGGCAGCCCCCAGAGGTAACAGTGGACCTAAGGATAAATGGATAATGGATACATGAATAAAAATACAGCTCCTGCTGACCCAGCCAACCTTCGGTCTATGTATGGCTGTTCCTGTCCATGAGAAGGCTATCAAATGACTGCTCATGAACCGGATTGCTGGAAAATTTTGCTTCCATCAGCGCATGCAGCCAATTGCCTGCAGTGCTAACTAGTGCATTCTGATGGCGGGGGAGTCCCCGATGTTGAAATTAATGACACAGCTGAGAGGATTCCTGCATCCACCTTAACAATATGCATTCATAAAGCAATAAGTGTTGTATCACAATATATGCCATCAACTCCCCATGAGACCCCAAGGCACATGACATGTGAAATCCCATGTTAGTCAATAAGAGTTGTCTTAATTAGCACTAGTGAAGTCGCTCTGACTATAGAAAAGGTTCCTGTACTACTTCAAGGCGACTTATTTTGAGGGGACAGCAAATTTACACTGCTATACAAGCTGTACACTCACTACTTTACATTGTAGCAAAGTGTCATTTCTTCAATGTCGTCACATGAAAAGATAGAATAAAATATTTACAAAAATGTGAGGGGTGTACTCACTTTTGTTGTCAGCAGTTTAGACATTAATGGCTGTGTGTTGAGTTATTTTGAGGGGACAGCAAATTGACACAGTTATACAAGCTGTACACTCACTACTTTACTTTGTAGCAGAGTGTCATTTCTTCGGTATTGTCACATGAAAAGATAGAATAAAATATTTACAAAAATGTGAGGGGTGTACTCACTTTTGTGAGATACTGTAGATGTTTTTAATTTGTTTTTGTTTTTTTGCATTTCTTTAGCTACTTGCTGGTTTCCATGCCTAGGTAAATGATGCCATATATCCCAGGAGTCTTCAAGAGGGGAGGAGGGGCTTTCTCAGCTAAGCACATTCTCCAGCTTTCATGCCTGAGCAAAGGGCAGATGGGTTCCAGGAAGTAAATGCTACAAGAATCATCTGCCATTACTCAAGATGGTAAGAAACGCTAGGGGGGTGCTTTTCAAAGTGATTTATTTGCCAAAATAAAGCATAGTAACATGGATGGATGGGGGAGATTGCTTTAAATATTAAAATGAATGAATACTGTTTTGGTTTGTGGTCCTCAGATGCAGTGTAGTTTCTCTTCAACTGAACAAACTGAAGTTAGAGGCGGATTAGTTACTATGTATTAGCTTTAGTAACTCTCCCGATAGGCTATCATGAAGAGGCTTTTAGAGGCAGAAAACAAAAACCTTAAAACACCCTTAAAAGTCATGTTTTTAATGCCCAGTATGCGTGGGGCCTTAAAAGGAGTTTTTACAAAGTCAATGAAATTATGATGTCATATCCCTGCCTGAAAAAGGTGAACATGTATGAGAATGTATTGGGTTATATAAAAGCAGTTAGAAGCCATCATCTTGTTTCTAAAAACATGTAATTAATAAATAGCATTTGGAGACTCCAGGGTGTACCCTGTACTTAGTGTATAAACAGACCAAGCTGCTTCCCCCATTGGTGACTCCTTATATAACACTGTAGTGCCATTCTTGTATTGTTGCAGTGTCTGCGTCTTTAGCATTCCTTTTTCCAGTATACCTTTCTGAACTTGACTCTTGACACGGTTTCTGCCTTTCCATAAAATAGGTGTCCTCAGATTCATTATTTTGCAATATAGCATTAATCTTTTTATACGTTATCTTTTCTTGTAAAGTTATAGCTTTAGTGTTGTGAACACAAATCTTGCGCTTAAGCCAGCGAGTCATTGGTTGATTGCTACTTCTGAGTGCTCAGAGAATCTCACCACCCTGTAACATCCACTTACTGACCGCCCCCTAGCAGATATACTGCTACAAGTCAGCCCTCATGTGCAGCATCACGTATATATACACACGTGATGCTGCACTTCCGCCTATAGGGGGCGTGTGCGGGCCGCTTCTGCTGTGATGGGCAAGTGATGGGGAAGGGCGAGTGATGGATTTTGTGGCATAAAATAAAAATTATTAATAATAATAATAATAATAATAAGGATAAAAGCAGCACAGTTTACACCTAAACACTGGTTAGGCACACAGTTAACCCTTTGCTTGCCCCTGAGGTTTAACCCCTTCCCAGCCATGTGTCATTAGTGCAGTGATAGTGCATAATTTTAGAAATGATCACTGCATTAGTGTCACTGGTTCCCACAAAGTGTCAAAAGTTTCAGTTCGTGTCTAATTGTCTGCCGCAATATCGCAGTCCCTCTATAAGTCACTGATCGCCACCATTACTAGAATAAAAAATAAAATTTCAGTATACATCCCATAGTTTGTAGACACTATAACTTTTACACAAACCAATTTTTTTAACAAAAATATGTAGCAGAATGCTTTAGAATCCTAAATTTATGAAGAAATTTTATTTTTTACATTTTTTTTTTATTGGATAGATTTTATAGCAGAAAGTAAAAAAAAAAAAGTTTTTCTTTTTTCGAAATGGTCTTTTTGCACTTTATTTGTTTATAGGACAAAAAATAATAGCCGCAGTGGTGATCAAATACCACCAAAAGAAAGCACTCTATTTGCAAAAAAAAAAAAAAGACAAACTTTATTTGGGTACATCGTTACATGACTGCGCAATTGTCAGCTGAAGTGCCGTATCGCAAAAAAATGGCCCGGTCATGAAGTGGGGTAAATCTTCTGGAGGTCAAGTGGATATAGAGCAAAACTCTGCCCCCAGAATATTTATCTCCCATATCTACAGTATCTCACAAAAGTGAGTGCACCCCTCAGATTTTTGTAAAAATGTTATTATATATTTTCATGTGCCAACACTGAAGAAATGACACTTTGCTACGATGTAAAGTAGTGAGTGTACAGCTTGTATAACAGTGTAAATTTGCTGCCCCCTCAAAATAACTCAACACACAGCCATTAATGTCTAAACCACCAACAACAAAAGTGAGTACACCCCTAAGTGAAAATGTCCACATTGGGCCCAATTAGCCATTTTCCCTCCCCAGTGTCATGTGACTCGTTAGTGGTACAAGGTCTCAGGTGTGAATGGGGAGCGGGTGTGTTAAACATGGTGCTCTCACTCGCTCACACTGGTCACTGGAAGTTCAACATGGCACCTCATGGCAAAGAACCCTCTGAGGATCTGAAAAAAAGAATTGTTCCTCTACATAAAGATGGCCTAGGCTATAAGAAGATTGCCAAGACCCTGAAACTGAGCTGCAGCATGGTGGCCAAGACCATACAGCGGTCTAAACAGGACAGGTTCCACTCAAAACAAGCCTCGCCATGGCCGACCAAAGCAGTTGAGTGCAAGTGCTCAGAATCATATCCAGAGGTTGTCTTTGGGAAATAGATGTATGAGTGCTGCCAGCATTGCTGCAGAGGTTGAAGGGGTGGGGGGGTCAGCCTGTCAGTACTTAGACCATATGCCGTACACTTCATCAAATTGGTCTGCATGGCTGTCATCCCAGAAGGAAGCCTCTTCTAAAGATGATGCACAGGAAAGCCTGCAAACAGTTTGCTGGGAAGATAAGCAGACTAAGAACATGGATTACTGGAACCACGTCCTGTGGTCTGATGAGACCAAGTTAAACTTATTTGGTTCAGATGGTGTCAAGCGTTTGTGGCGGCAACCAGGTGAGGAGTACAAAGACAAGTGTGTCTTGCCTACAATCACGCATGGTGGTGGGAGTGTCATGGTCTGGGGCTGCATGAGTGCTGCCACCACTGGGGAGCTAGAGTTCATTGAGGGAAACATGAATGCCAACATGTACTGTGAGATACTGAAGCAGAGCATGATCCCCTCCCTTCGGAGACTGAGCCACAGGGCAGTATTCCAACATGATAACGACCCCAAACACACCTCCAAGACGATCACTGCCTTGCTAAAGAAGCTGAGGGTAAAGGTGATGGACTGGCCAAGCATATCTCCAGACCTAAACCCTATTGAGCATCTGGGGGGTATTCTCAAATGGAAGGTGGAGGAGCCCAAGGTCTCTAACATCCACCAGTTCAGTGATGTCGTCATGGAGGAGTGGAAGAGGACTCCAGTGGCAACCTGTGAAGCTCTGGTGAACTCCATGCCCAAGAGGGTTAAGGCAGTGCTAGAAAATAATGGAGGCAACACAAAATAGTAACACTTTGGGCCAAATTTGGACATTTTCACTTACGGGTGTACTCACTTTTGTTGCCAGCGGTTTAGACATTAATGGCTGTGTGTTGAATTATTTTGAGGGGACAGTAAATGTACACTGTTATACAAGCTGTACACTCACTACTTTACATTGTAGTAAAGTGTAATTTCTTCAGTGTTGTCACATGAAAAGATAGAATTAAATATTTACAAAAATGTGAGGGGTGTACTCACTTTTGTGAGATACTGTACAAGATTGTTATCATTTTACAGCAACTGCTTTAATATCACTGGATGTTTTCCTATACATGATTTACATTTGTTTGGGTGGTAATTTGAGATCCCTATGAGGTCATGGGCATTGTGAGGACTGATTTCTCTTGGTTAATTTGAATTTAATGTGTACTGCTGAGAAGTGCTGAAAAACCTTAAATCAGCATTTTCCACAAAATAGTCAACCTTCCATGGTATTCAAAATGTGAATTCAAATTGCCATGCAAAAATATCAAAGAAACACCATAAACTCCAAAAATACAAGTTCTAGTACATAGAAAGTAGGAATAAAAGTCCCAGAAATGTGAATAGTCCAAACTGGTGTTTGGAGTATCTGGTTATCGGGGTCTTTTCATAATATCCCATCACCTTCAATATACAGGGCTCGGAGCAAATGGACTCTTTATATATGAAAAGAGTCGCATACGCTTGTGTATCAGTTTATCTGTTGGGGAGCATGAGCCGCCTCCAGGTCCCCATATATGGTCCAATTTTAACAATAAAATTATTTTTGCGCTGAGGGAACCCCTGGAAGCTGCACAGACAATTGGAATACTCAACTGTAAAGCAATTCCTACAGTGCCTTTAAAAAGTATGATACCCCTTGAAATTTTCCATATTTTGTCATGTTACAAGCAAAAACGTAAAATGTATTTTATTGGGATTTTATGTGATAGACCAACACAAAGTGGCACAGAATTGTTAAGTGGAAGGAAAATGATAAATGATTTTCAACATTTTTTTTATAAACAAACATCTGAAAAGTGTGGCGTGCATTTGTATTCAGCCCCCCTGAGTCAATACTTTGCAGGACCACCTTTCCCTGCAATTACAGTTGGAAGTCTTTTTTGGGGAAGTCTCTACCAGCTTTCCACATCTAGAGAGGACATTTTTGCCCATTCTTCTTTGCAAAATAGCTCAAGCTCTGTTAGATTATATGGAGAGTATTTTCAAGTCTTCCCACAGATTCAACTGGATTTAGATCTGGGCTTTGACAGGGCCATTCTAACACATGAATAAGCTTTGATCTAAACCATTTCATTGAAGCTCTGGCTGTATGTTTAGTGTCGTTGTCCTGCTAGAAGGTTAACCTCCGCCCCAGGCTCATGTCTTTTGCAGATTCCAATAGGTTTTCTTCTAAGATTGTCCTGCATTTGGCTCCATCTATCTTCCTATCAACTTTGAAAAGCTCCCCCGTTCCTGCTGAAGAAAAGCATCCTCACAACAGGATGCCGTCACCACCATGTTTCACATTTGGGATGGTGTGTTCAGGGTGATGTCCAGTGTTCGTTTTCTGCCATACATAGCATTTTGCTTGGCCAAAATGTTCAATTTTGGTCTTATCTGACCAGAGCACCTTCTTTACCGTGTCCCCCAATTTGGCTTCTTGCAAACTGCAAAAAAAGTACTTGTTATGGCTTTCTTTCAGCAATGGCTTTATTCTTGCCGCTCTTCCATAAAGGCCAGATTTGTGTAATGTGCTACTAATAGTTGTCCTGTGGGCAGATTCTCCCACCTGAGCTGTGGATCTCTGCAGCTCCTCCAGAGTTACCATGGGCCTCTTGTCTGCTTCTCTGATTAATGCTCTCCTTGCCCAGCCTATCAGTTTACATGGACAGCCATGTCTTGGTAGGTTTGCAGTTGTGCCATACTCTTTCCATTTTCGGATGATGGATTGAACAGTGCTCCATGAGATGTTCAAAGCTTGGAATATTTTTGTATAACCTGACCCTGCTTTAAACTTCTCCACAACTCTATCCCTGACCTGTCTGCTGTGTTCCTTGGCCTTCATGATGCTAACAAACCTCTGGTGGCTTCACAGAACAGCTGTATTTATACTGAGATTAAATTACACAGAGGTGGACTCTATTTACTAATTTGGTGACTTCTGAAGACAATTGGTTCCACTAGATTTTATTCAGGGCCAACAGAGAAAAGGGGGCTGAATACAAATGCACGCCACACTTTTCAGATATTTGTAAAAAAGTTTGAAACCCATTTATCATTTTTCTTCCACTTCACAATGTGCCACTTTGTGTTGATCTATCACATAAAATCCCAATAAAATACATTTACGTTTTTAGTTGTAACATGACAAAATGTGGAAAATTTCAAGGGCTATGAATACTTTTTCAAGGCACTGTACACAGGCACACCGGTGAGCTTTCTTCGGATTTCATATAAATAAATGTCACAACTGACAAAACATGTAGGGCAAAGCTATCGCTCAGGACGTCTCCATGTACACTACAATCAGGAAGTGATCAGTTCAAATCCCTGGACCAGAATTTCTATGCAGATAAGTGCTTGATGTTTTTAACCAGGTGAGTGGCTAGTATTTTTAAATACATTTTTTTATACAGTTTTACATTTTAGGTTGGTGTTTCTGGTTCGCTTTGTATGTTATGGCAGGATATCTTGCTTAATTGGATGAGGTGTTCTGGTGACCACATATATGGAGAACTGGAGGCGGCTCATACTTCCCAACAGATGACACACCGATACACAAGCTTATGTGACTCTCTATGTATAAAGCATCCACTTGCTCCAGTAAGAGTCCTGTATTGTTGCATGTGTCACATTTCTGGGACTAAAATTCCTACTTCCTATGCACTGGGATTTGTATTTTTGGAGTTTACGGTATTTCTTTGATGTTTTAGCACAGCAATTTGGATTCACATTTTGGTACACACTTTATCTAATTGTTTTGCCAACTGCTGTTTAGATCTGTTAGTGCAATTGGTTTTCTTTTATCCCATGGTATACAGCCTATGGCAATGTTTGCAAAATGTTCAAAGATACTTGCTGCAAGCAATATCACAGTTTTAAATGATGTTCAAATTCCCACAACACTACTGGATAGCTACTGGATGATGCACCTCAGTGTAAGTGATGTCAGTGATGTGACCGGTGACATCACTCCATCTATGTGATCAGAATACCACATGTCAGATGTAGCAGATGGGATCTCAATTAGGCTGGACATTGCAAGCCTATGTGGATTTATGTAGCAAAACCAAACTCCAGCAGATCTGTATATCTGTATATATATATATATATATATATATATATATATATATATATATATATATATATATATATATATATATATATAGTAAACCTAAAAACTCCAAAAGTGAAAATGTACAAACATACTTGGGGATATCTAAACAATGTTAATTGTTCCTAAGCAGTACAGGCGGTCCCCTAGTTACAAACATCCGACTTACAAACGACTCCTACTTACAAACGGAGGGGGACAGCTGGAAGTGAGAGGAAATCTCCCCCTAGGAAGGAAAATTCACTCCTGTAAGTTATTATGGGAAAAAGGGGTCTCCACTGATGCTTTATCACCAAGGTTTGTTTCCCCAACAACCCAAAATGTTCAAAATCCAATTATCATTGGGACAGGAAGTAAGGTGAAATCTTCTGAACTTAAACATAGACAGCAAAATAAACATTACAGGGGTGTTAACCCTTCCCTATGCGATCCAAAAAGCTTAAAAATATTTTTTTTGGCTGAAGCTACACTTAAAAAACGTACCTGTTCCCACTTACAAACAAATTCAACTTAATAACAAACCTACAGTCCCTATCTCGTTTGTAACCCGGGGACTGCCTGTACCCTGAAAAAAATATTTTTTTTTTCTGGAATTCCTCCTGAAGAACAGCAAAGCAGAGCCCACGTCCCATAGCTCTACAGCTACAGTCAGGTCCATAAATATTGGGACATCAAGACAATTCTAATCTTTTTGGCTCTATACACCACCACAATGGATTTGAAAAGAAACAAACAAGATGTGCTTTAACTGCAGACTTTCAGCTTTAATTTGAGGGTATTTACATCCAAATCAGATGAACGTTGTAGGAATTACAACAGTTTGTATACGTGCCTCCCACTTTTTAAGGGACCAAAAGTAATGGGACAGATTAACAATCATAAATCAAACTTTCACTTTTTAATACTTGGCTGCAAATCCTTTGCAGTCATTTACAGCCTAAAGTCTGGAACGCATAGACCTCACCAGACGCTGGGTTTCATCCCTGACGATGCTCTGCCAGGCCTCTACTGCAACTGTCTTCAGTTCCTGCTTGTTCTTGGGGCATTTCCCCTTCAGTTTTGTCTTCAGCAAGTGAAATGCATGCTCAATCAGATTCAGGTCAGGTGATTGACTTGGCCATTGCATAACATTTCACTTCTTTCCCTTAAACTCTTTGGTTGCTTTGCGCTGTTTTGGGTCATTGTCAATCTGCACTGTGAAGCGCTGTCCAATGAGTTCTGAAGCATTTGGCTGAATATGAGCAGATAATATTGCCCGAAACACTTCAGAATTCATCCTGCTGCTTTTGTCAGCAGTCTGGTTCTAGTTGAACATGGTCTCACTACCCTTCTCTTCTCATACCTCTTCCTTTCCTTGACGAATACTAGGTTTCGTATGGTGGAGTAGTCACTTCGTACCACCACCATCACAATACCGCACCCGTACATACCGACGGTTACCTTGACCAAGAGAACATAAATAACTACTACACTGACGACTGTTTTCGTCGTCCTACTTAAGACTTCACAAAGCCCGTTATAATAGACGAGTATAAGTCGGTTTACGAAGTCTTGAGTAACCTGTCGCGAAGTGTCACGTCTAACTGTTACTGGGTTTTGTCGCGTTTCGTTGGTTTCTCAAATTCCCTTTCTTCACTTTACAATACGTTACCGGTTCAGTT
>BLSH010355785.1:159532-208838 GCA_018402905.1 Glandirana rugosa | reverse complement strand
TGAGTTCTGAAGCATTTGGCTGAATATGAGCAGATAATATTGCCCGAAACACTTCAGAATTCATCCTGCTGCTTTTGTCAGCAGTCACATCATCAATAAATACAAGAGAACCAGTTCCATTGGCAGCCATACATGCCCACGCCATAACACTACCACCACCATGCTTCACTGATGAGGTGGTATGCTTTGGATCATAAGCAGTTCCTTTCCTTCTCCATACTCTTCTCTTCCCATCACTCTGGTACAAGTTGATCTTGGTCTCATCTGTCCATAGGATGTTGTTCCAGAACTGTGAAGGCTTTTTTAGATGTTGTTTGGCAAACTCTAATCTGGCCTTCCTGTTTTTGAGGCTCACCAATGGTTTACATCTTGTGGTGAACCCTCTGTATTCACTCTGGTGAAGTCTTCTCTTGATTGTTGACTTTGACACACATACACCTACTTCCTGGAGAGTGTTCTTGATCTGGCCAACTGTTGTGAAGGGTGTTTTCTTCACCAGGGAAAGAATTCTTCAGTCATCCACCACAGTTGTTTTCTGTGGTCTTCCGGGTCTTTTGGTGTTGCTGTGCTCACCGGTGCGTGCTTTCTTTTTAAGGATGTTCCAAACATTTGATTTGACCACACCTAATGTTTTTGCTATCTCTCTGATGGGTTTGTTTTGTTTTTTCAGCCTAATGATGGCTTGCTTCACTGATAGTGACAGCTCTTTGGATCTCATATTGAGAGTTGACAGCAACAGATTCCAAATGCAAATAGCACACTTGAAATTAACTCTGGACCTTTTATCTGCTCCTTGTAAATGGAATAATGAGGAAATAAAACACACCTGGCCATGGAACAGCTGAGCAGCCAATTGTCCCATTACTTTTGGTCCCTTAAAAAGTGGGAGGCACATATACAAACTGCTGTAATTCCTACACCGTTCACCTGATTTGGATGTAAATACACTCAAATTAAAGCTGAAAGTCTGCAGTTAAAGCACATCTTGTTTGTTTCATGTCAAATCCATTGTGGTGGTGTATTGAGCCAAAAAGATTAGAATTGCGTCAATGTCCTAATATTTATGGACCTGACTGTATAGTGTCAGATCTAAGGCTGGCAATAGACGGTACGAATTCCTGCCGAACTGGCAAAGATTTGAACCGTGTGTGGGCAGGCTGAATGTACCCAAGTTGATCGTCCAATCAACTTGGTTACAACCAGCCTGCCACATTTTATTTTATTATTTTTGTTGCGGTGTCAATTTATGCAGCGCTTTACATATATATTACATATTCACTTCAGTCCCTGCCCTCAAGGAGCTTACAATCTAAGGTTTCTAACTCCCATTCATACATACGCATATAACTAGGGCCAATTTAGACACAAATCAATTAATCTACCAGCATGTCGTTGGAGAGTGGGAAAAAACCGGAGTACCCAGAGGAAGCCCACACAGGCACAGGGAGAACATGCAAACTCCAGACAGGTAGTGTCATGGTTGGGATTCAAAACAATGACCCCAGTGCTGCTATCCGGAAGTGCGAATTACTGTGTTGTTATTGCAATTATCTTGAGCGGCTCCTATAGCCGCCAGGAATAATCACCATCTTCTTCCGGCGGGGACGGCTTCCCCCGTGGTTGCAGGAAAGACATTTGCACTGTCTATGGCTTGCCTAAAGCCTAGTACACATTAGTAGTTTTCTTTTCATTCAACCCAGGAGGGCTGAACAAAAAAACAAAAACAAAAAAAAACACTGACCGCTCCGAAGGAGCAATGTTAGTACAGTGATCTCCCCTGCTGTACTATGGCGTTTCTGACATGGGAAGCCAGAACACTCTGGTTATTGGCTGAGAGCGCTGATCGGGAGCCGATTGGCAGACCTTTTTTGGCCAAGCCTCATCAACAAAAGCCGGCCAAATAGCTTCTGTCAGGCCGGCTGCCGTACACACAGGCCGATTGTCAGTCGGTTTCTTTTTAACCTGCTGAGGCCACCCAACATTTGACCCATGTGTGCTAAGCTTAACGTAGAAGTCTACCCTAAAACTAAAATCCATGCATCTACAGACATCCATGATCAAACAATAACCTATCTAGCCCCGTTAAGAAGAAATCAGTATACATACCTTTTTAGAAGCTGATCCAACCCAATCCCACGCTGAGCTATCAGCCGCGGCTTCACTGTGTAGGTGGGTGCAGAGGACACGTCAGAAAACAGAAATCCCATAGCAACTGTATGGGTGACGTCACTCCCCATTCATTTCACAGCCATGGTCACCTGTCTCCTCTGCAGAGCTTTAGCCGCTGGCGGCCGGACCGGATCACCTTCAGAAAAGGTATGTATACTGATTTCTTCTTTACAGGGCTAGATAGGTTAGTGTTAGATCGTGGATGTCTGTAGAAGCAGGGATTTTAGTTTTAGAGTGGACTTACACTTTAAAGGAGAAGTATGGCCTGGGCTCATCTGGCCATACTTCTCCTATGGGTCACAGGAGTGCAACTCGTTTTCAGCAGAGAGCGGACTAAAATCCGCTCTCTGCTGACGTCACAAGAGTCGTCACAGGTACCGCGTCATTACGACTTCAAGAGTCGGGATCCGCCAGGTGCCTGGACCAACAGCCGTCTCAGCCACTCAGTGAGTCGCTGAGAGCCCGAGACGGCAGATCCCCGCCCCTCCACAGCTCAGCGATCCAGTGAGCGTTGAAGAGCAGAGAGGAGAGCTGCTGATTGACATCCAGCAGCTCTCCGCTTGGGGATCTGTAAGAACAGAGCCATCGGCGGTGTTTGATGGCTCGGTTCTCAGTGAAGAGGCGCCGGGGGATAGATGCAGCGTTGCAGCGATGCTGCATCCACCTAGGTTAGTATAAATCGGAAAGAAAAAAAAAACACACACACACACACACACACACACACACACACACTTCTCTTTTAAGGCTTCTGGCTCAGGAGAGTTGAAGTGAGATTTGGTGATGTCACTACTGTGCTACTCATTGTTCTCCTTGCTGAAGGCTCTGACTTGAGGAAACAAAACTAGGTAACTACCAAGATGGCCACCTGCACAGAGACAGCCCAAAACATAGTATGGTAAGTCAGTAATGGGGAAAAGATCTGATGCAGAGAGACCACAAGAAATACTTGTCCTTTATCTACCTTTTTGTGGGCATAACATGTAGAGTAGAGTTCAGTACCTCTTTAAGAACAGAATTCTAATTTCTAAGGGCAAGAAGCATGGTTTCAAAGTTGCCACAAATACTCTCTCCACTGCTAACACATACACATACAGTATGATGCATACCTGGGACACAAATCCACTATGGCTACATGAACTTTCAACTTTTTTTTTTTTCCTCCTCCCCTATTTTCTCTACAAAAACTTTCCTGGCATCAATAAGAATTGGTGATTCACCCATTAAACTGATGATTGTATTACTGGATCATGTTTGTAGCACATTTTCGATTTATGCTATATATAAAACACTTAGAGAATAAAAATATTTTTATATTACCATATTATCTTTTTTGCTTTGTTAATACATAACAAAAAGTGAAAAAACATACTTAACAATTGCAATACACAACACTTTGAAAATGCCTGTACATGCTAATAGCTAATGAGCATTCTTAAAGTGATTGTAAAGTCTATTTTTTTTTAAAATTAAAAATAAACATGTTATACTTACCTACTCTGTTGCAGTGGTTTTGCACAGAGCAGCCCAGATTCTCCTCTCCCCGGGTCCCTCTTTGTCTCTCCTGGCCCCTCCTTTCCATTGGGTGCCTCCACAGCAAGCAGCCTGCTAGGGGGGCACCCAAGCAGAGCCACAGATCCCTGTGTCCAATCAGACACGAAGCTGTGGCCTGTGCTTGCCCCCTTTCTATTCTCATTGGCCGACTGGCTTTGATTGACAGCAGTGGGAGCCAATGGCGCAGCACTGCTGTCTCAGCCAATGAGGGGAGTCCTGGACGGCTGACACATTCCTACAACATTGCTTGAGCTGGGGGGACGTCAGGTAAGTATTAGTGGGGTTGAGTGGGGGATGCTGAGCACAGAAGGCGTTTTATCTTAAAATGGAAGTATATGAAAAAACTAAAATCTCTGTATCTATAGCCACCTACATTCTAACACTAACCTATCTAAGCCTGTGAAGAACAAAGCAGCGTACATACCTTTTCTGCAGGCGATCCGACCCGATCTCCAGCGGCGGAAGCTCTGCACAGGACACGGCCGACAATGGCTGTGAAATGAATGGGAAGTGATGTCACCCAAAGACTTAATATGGAGCTTCCGTTGTTGTCTGTGTCCTCTGCACCCGCCTCAGCGTGGGATCGGTCGGATCGCCTGCAGAAAAAGTGTGTATACAGATTTTTTCTTCACAGGGTTAGAGAGGTTAGTGTTAAAATGTGGGTAGCTATAGATACAGGGATTTTAGTTTTTTCATGGATTTCCACTTTAATGCATAGCATGCATTAGGATTAAAAAAAAACATTCTGCTTTTACAACCACTAAGTGCTGCTGGTGTAAATAAGCACACTATATCAGAAAGCAATTCACTGGAAATTGAACAGCTAAAGGTTTTACAATTCCAACGTGCTGGTGAGCTTTTAAACTCTGTTATGCAATGCATCCAGAAAGGAAAAAAAAAAAAAAGTTTAAAAAAAAAAATGAAAAAAATATGGCTGAAAAAGGTTCACCTGTTCAAAGCAGACAATAGTCTAAATCCTGGCCGTTTCTCTTCACTCCAGGGAGCCTGCTGCCTTCAGAGACCGAAGTCAAGAAGGGGAAGAAGAAAGAATGTTTGATATCAGTTAAATTCCCAATAGAAAATACTGAACATTATGGTCGAATGTAGTTAGTGCTCTGCCGAAAGAAACAGCACTATATAAGAGTTAATGAGCGGAGAATGGAAAATAAGATTTGAAAGAACAGAATGGAACCATAGTAAGTGGTGAAATTCTGCTCGTCAGAGAGGATTCTGGGTAAGAACAGCTGTCAGAATGCAAGGCACTGCATCTCTAACGCTGAGAGCCAGAAGAGAGGTAAGCAAGTTTTACATTCAAATTAGTGTCAGCAAGGAAACTGAAGCCTGTAATTAAAGATAGGAGTTGTAGGCAAAATAGTCATTAAAGTTTCTTTTAAGTGATCATTAGCTTAAGAAAGCATTGTAGAATTATTAACAAGAACGAGGCAGAATTACTAATGATTCTACGAAAGCTGAGCCAGCCACTAGCACTTCTTTTTTTATTGTTCTATCACAGGCAAGGAGATCAGCACTTTAATGGCAGTATACTTTTTACCACCTAAGACAGACAAAGCCAAGTTTTTGTTGCACTGCCCAATTACTTCATTACATTGTGTTACAGGACTGTGTGTGTGAAGGAGTTATCAGACACAGCTGGTGGTCATTGTCATCTGTGCAATGTGAAAAAAAAAAATCAGCAATTGCACAAGAATATTGGCAGAGAGTTGAAAATCCAGGCATTGCTGCTTTCGGCTTCACACAGACATTTTTTTTTTCTGGTTTTAGGACTTTTTTGTTTGTTTCTGAAAGTTCCTTGGCAGGGAAGCAGTTGCCAGTGGGAACAAATGACACCAGGGACCCAGAGCGTGGGACACAGAGCCCAGCTGCACTTTTAACCTCTCTCACTGGAAATTATTTTATTGAGCTCATTTACTTGCCAGGGACGCTGATTTTTACCAAGCCAAGTCAGGTCAGGCTATAGATCACTTCTGCTACAGTGCAATCTCTAGATTCACATATGAATGATGATGCCCTTTGGTACATAGTTTATTTACATAATGTTCATCGTCCTAAGTCAATGTCTCTGGTCTGTAGATCAGAAATTAAAAATAGGAAAAAAAAAAAAAAACATCCCCTTCTTGACTGTACCTAAAAACTGTGGTCATGAACTAGAAGCCCCAGCATTTTTGGTTAGCAGGTTAAAGAACTACTTATGTTCTCTAGAATTGTAAAGTCCTAGCAATGCTAATAAGTCGGACATACATTATATTACTTATTAAAGTATTGGGACATTTGCCTTTACACGCATATGAATTTAAATGGCATCTCAGTCTTATTCCATAGGGTTCAATATTGAGTTGGCCCACCTATTGCAGCTATAACAGCGTCAACTCTTCTGGGGAGGCCGTCCACAAGGTTTAGGAGTGTCTATGAGAATGTTTGACCATTCTTCCAGAAGTGCATTTGTGAGGTCAGGCACTGATTTTGGACGAGAAAGCCTGGCTTGCAGTCTCCACTCTAATTCATCACAAAGGTGTTCTATTGGGTTGAGGTCAGGACTCTGTGCAGAGCAGCCAAGTTCCTCCACCCCAAACTCGCTCGCCCATGTCTTTATGGAACCCTGGGAATTATGGTGTGGGGTTGTTTTTCAGGGGTTAGGCTTGGCCCCTTAGTTCCAGTGAAGGGAACTCTTAAAGCAACATTTTGGACAATTTCATGCTCCCAACTTTGTGGGAACATTTTGGGGATGGCCCCTTCCTGTTCCAACATGACTGCACACCAGTGCACAAAGAAAGGTCCATAAAGACATGGATGAGTGAGTTTGGGGTGGAGGAATTTGACTGGCCTGCACAGAGTCCTGACCTCAACCCAACAGAACACCTTTGGGATGAATTAGAGCGGAGACTGTGAGCCAGGCCTTCTTGTCCAACATCAGTGCCTGACCTCACAAATGCGCTTTTGGAAGAATGGTCAAACATTCCCATAGACACACTCCTACCTAAACCTTGTGGACAGCCTTCCCAGTAGAGTTTAAGCTGTTATAGCTACAAAGTGTGGGCCAACTCAATATTGAACCCTACGGACTAAGACTGGCATGCCATTAAAGTTGACATGCGTGTAAAGGCAGGTGTCCTAATACTTTCAGTAATATAGTGTATATTGGCTAATGTTATCAATGCAAGGGCCAACAGCTAAAAGTGGTCCATTTTAACCTGTTTTCCATGACAGCTTGCAGACCTTTGTAAAATATTAAGTGCCAAACATGCTATGGCGCTAAATGAACCCAACGCCTTTCACTAGGGATGCCGATAGAGTATTTTCACAAGTACTTGTGAAAATGTTCCCGATACCGAAACAGTTAGTTTAGGGTGCAATTTGCGTTCAAAATGAATGGGCGCAATTTGCACCGCAAAGAAATTGCATGCAATTTAAACATGAATGACTTGCGGTTCTCGGTCTGAATCGCATACGGTTTCCCGCACTGCTCCTGTGTGAACCCAGCCTGAAATCACTATGACAGGAGTAGAATCCGCATGCGATTCCGACAGGAATCGCACCACATTTCTGTTCAAATGGCATAGGATTCTTTGCAGTGCTATTTACGCCCATTCATTTTGTATGGACGCAAAGCTCATCACAAAGTATCAGTATTCGGTATCCGCGAGTACTTGATTGAAAGGATCGGTATTCGTAGATAAAAAAAGAGAACGGTATCAGTGCATCCCTATCTTTCACCACTCAAAGGCGGCCTGTATACTTCTCAATTCCCTGCAATCAGCCAGATGCCAAGGCCCTGCAGTCTCCTGCTTCACTATAGTCCACCATCCAAATAAAGGCTGCACAGTGCTGAATTAAAGTTTCGTACACACCACTATTTTATGTTCAACCCAGTGGGTTGAATGGAACAAAAAACCTGACAGCTTAGGTTGGAGCCGCTGTACTAACAATCCAATGTTAGTACAGCGATCTCCCCTGCTGTGCTATTGTGTTATAACAGGGGGGTGGGTGGCCCCTCGCCAGAACACTCCGGTCAGTGCTCTCAGCCACTGACGGAGTGCGCTGAACGGGAGCCGGTTGGCAAACCTTTTTTGGCTGGCTTCTGTTGGACCAGCTGCCATATACAAGAGCCGAATGTCATCCGGCTTCTACTGAACCGGATGATATTCTGCTCATGTGTACTAGGCTTTAGACCTTGGGGGGCCCTCAACATAGATATTAAATTATATGACAAATAAAAAAAGTGAACTTGAAATGAACGATAAACCACATTTGTTCTAAAAAAAAAAAAAAAAAGTTGAGTCTTGAAGAAGACACTCGTCTGATGTTTTTTCAATTTTATTGACTGTAAGAATACAGAATACACAGGTAATTGGGACTGGCAAGTCATACATCACACTACAATATTTACAAAAAAAAAAGTCTCTTCCTGTACTTAGTATCTGCACAATCTATAACTTAAGCTGGCCATAGACGGATCGAATCTAGACCGGTTCAGGAGGAACCCTTTATAAATGCAGTACTGGGCCTGCACACACCAGAGACGTTCCAATCCAGACAAGGCTTACTGCGATGACAGCACACCACTCACTGCTGCCCAAAGCCACGACACCGGTGGAGCCACTGCAATAAACCTTAGTTGTGGAGCCTATTTGGATGGTATGCTATGGTGTTGCTTAACAAAAATCAAATTTAATTCAGAAAGTTGTACATTTAAAAAAAATGCTAATCAGTTCAATATCGAATTCAAAATTGAAGCCCACATTTAGTTTCTACGTTGCATTAATAGACGAATCATCATGTGGGCCTTTGATGGTGCCTACAAGCCTGGCCAAAGTGATATCCAAGGATATCAAAAAGATCTTTGGAATTACATCCATGCCATAGAAAAATGATAATGTCAAGGCAAGAAAACTGAAAAACAGCCTGGAGAGTACAGGCAAACGTCTGAGAATACCGAAAGTCTGACAAAAACCAGCGATTAATAAAGAACTTTATGTCATCGCTGTGGATAAGAGAAAGATGTGAGAATGCAGACAAGCTCCAGATTTTTTTTTTTTTCCCCCCCATCAGACAAGGCAAAACTTTCAGGAACTGCACCAAGTGACCCCATTTTGTTTGTCTATTACTGAAAGTCAACTGAAAGCTGCCAAAACCAAACCACAATCACCTCCCTGGCATACATCAGTACATACAGTGTCCTTTTCCAAGTGTACAGAACAGTTTTGATTTACTATGAATAAAACCAAAACCTCTGCCAAAGTCAATGCATTTTTCACCCAAGTCTACACAGACTAGAGCCACACTTCAATAAAACACACTCAACATCTGGATACAAAGGACAACAGAATCTTCGAACACAAGTCTAGCCACAGAGTATGTATGCAAGATGCTTCAGCTATAGCTGTTTAACACTGTCACGAAGACTGAGTCCAAGCTTTAATGCTGAGCAAAAAATAGAAATGGAGAGGGAAATGGTTAGTCCTGAAGATGTGAACACAGAAATGGAGGTAAAGAAACAAATTATTATTATAGTTACAGTTTTGCATATTCATAATTGCAACAACCATGTTATGAACAACAAAAATGGCATGTCAAATATTTCACAAAAACCTAAGCAATATGAAATTGCAAAGATTACCCACTGCAATTACTAGGGTTATAAGGCAAGGGAGATACCACCATGAATGAAAGCCCATCATCAAGTAGGTGCCCATTCCCCTAAAGTGGTCTTGAAATTGTATAAAAACTATACTGCTGAAGTGCAGCATCCATATTTTTTGGACAATTGGCTGTTAGCATCAACACCTTTCCACTTCTTTTTTTTTTTCTTAGCTAATCTAGTGAGTGAGCCAAGTCCACATTAGGCTCCCAAGTTCTAACTTCACAAAACACCTCCATGTAAGGGAATATTAATGGGTCAAATCTGTATCATACTTTACATTTCTCATCCAACTTTAACATTTTGTACTATAATGGTGGATAAGTCCTTGAGAGGACACAGTGTAAGAGGGCCATAATTTAAGATCTTCTGAGTGCACAAGATGCATAAAGTGCTTCACAGATTTGTACTATAAAAGCAAAACAACTAAAGGCAATGCAATTTCAGCTATGTGCCAACATTCTAAACCATATAGCAGTGTTGACAAGAAACAAACCTAGTTTAGTATAGTTCAGGGGTGTCCAACCTGCAGCCCAAGACAGCTAAGAACGCGGCCCAACACAAAACCATAAATTCACAGATTTTTCCTTTTTTTTTTTTTTGTAAAAATGTGTTTACACATCGGGAACACATGCAGCCAAAGAAAAAAAAGACAGTGTCTCTTTACTGGACTTTTGTAAAAGTTTTATCTTGCCAAAGAAAACTGCCCCATTCTTCACAATCACGCCTTATTCGTGCCATCAGTTTTCGGCAGCACCTATATTTGTGATCAACTATTTTTAAGGATGAAGGACACAAAGGGCAAAATTAGAACCAACATATCCTTGAGAATTCATAGAGAATTGCTTCTCCATCCATCCAACCAAATATTGATGCGTTAGTTTATCAAAAACACAGTCAAATATTGGTTTGTTGCCCTCTTTTACTATAATAAAAATATTACCAAAAAAAAATAAGTTTCATTACTCAGATAGGTAAATTATCTAGATCAGTGATCGCTAACTTGTGATCTTCCTGACTTTTTCTGCTCATCAGCTATCCTTATTGTTAGTGTATTTTATGTGTGACCCAACACCATCCCTCTTCTTCCAATGTGGGCCAGGTAGGTCAAAAGGTTGGACAACCCTGGTATAGGTGATATAGTAGAACCTCCAAGTACTGTTCATTATCACTTTGCCGGGTGTTCTTTAAAAGCCAGTGCATTTATCGAAGTAGTTGCAAGTATCTTTTAAGTCTTGGTGTAAAATATTCACTAGTTCTTGTGTATAGATGTACAAAGTCATAATCTTCATATTGTTCATCTTCAATTCCACTTGAAAAGGTGAACAAATGAGAAGTCTTCTCCAACATATGGCACGGAGTATGAGACATTAAATGTTTGCAAAGTCCAGGCTGTATGAAAAGTGCACTCGAGTGCACAATTAGTGGTCAGCTGCGTAACCCAAAGGATAGAAAGGCTGAAAAGAACTGTGGACATCGCACACACTTGACTTCAATGTGCAGATCCCTATAAACCCACTTTATAAGTAAAGTTGTAGAAAATCTTAATAATTTGGACTAAATGGGGTGGTAATAATGTAAGTTCTCACATAGCGTCAAAGACTGGCTATGTGTATGCTGTCAAAAGCTTCCTTATAGTCGACAAAGTTTATACAAATTTGCTCTAGCAAGGCCATGCAGTGTTGTAAGATATTTAGAGTGAAGCGCTAACAATAATAATGGTAATGGCATCGAATATTGAAGGAATGTGAAAGAAGATTTAGAACTGTGGCAGCAAGTACAGGGTCTGCATGTATTAATACGGTCAAGTCCAGGCACCAATCCTTTCAAAACAGTTATAATTTCATTTTTTTTCTGGAGGTGCTCTGTTAACAACAAAGTCTGGTTTAGCTTCCTAGATTTTGGCTTCTTCCTCGGGTGACAGCCTGCTTAAGATTTACTTTAACTATTCAATCCAGCAAACTTCTTTGCAAAAATGCACTACAATCCATTTAACATGGTTAGCTATGGATGTAGTTCACATCTGTGCGTTTTGCGGCGTTGCGTTTTTTGGAAAGGGTTGGGACTTTTTTTTCCTCACTGCAGTTTGCATGCAATAGACTTCAATGGAGCTGCACCAGAAATGCAATTGTTGTTTTTTAGTGCATATTTGATACGTTTTTACGGCGATTTGCGTTTTTAGAAAAAACGCAGAAAGTGCAGCCGCATAGGCGTGAACCTAGACTTGATTGCAGAGTAGTAGGTTTGCTCTTCTGCAGGTGACATTTTGTGAATAGTGTACACTCCTGTCTAAGTCAGCTGTAAGCCCTGCCCCTTCCTGGCATTAAGGCGGAACTAAACCCTCCTAACCGCTGCAGCCAAAGAAGCTGCAATCTTAGAGACTGTTTGAGCTGCAGGTGCTATGGTGCTGCACACTGATCAGTTGGCCACTTGATGGCCACTTGATGGTTTGACAGTTTGGTTAAGAGTATAAGGAACTGTGACCATTACCATTCCTGGCATGTCTTAAATAGAACCGTTTTGGATATTGTTAAACCAAGAGCTTAGCTCTGTTTTAGGCCCCACCTCTATCTTTCAACTGTCCAATGCATATTCTTCTACTTTCTAATGACATCTAGCATTTGATAATGAGATCCCGTTCACACCTGAGCGTTTTGTAGCTTGTAACTCATGGCCCAAAAACCTATTGTTTTCAATAGCCCTTTTACATCTGAGCGTGCTGTCACTTGTACCAAAATGCCTGTCGCTCAAGAAAGAACATGAGCTACTTTTCAGGCAGAATTGAGCGTTTCCGTCCCTATAGACTTTAATGGAAACGTCTGAAAAGAGCAACATGAGCTTTTTTTCCAAGAGTTTTTTTCAATCATTTTGCCATGCGTTTTCTGCTCAAAAAGCAGCTCCCCGCCCCTCTTTCAGCAGCACTTCACACATTTTAGGTGAAAAACGCCTGACAAAAGCTGCAAAAACATGCAATTCTGCTAAAAAAATAATAAAAAATAAACAATTGAAAACACAATGCTTAGGTGTGAATGTAGCCTAAAATAAAAGGCAGGGCTGTGTGCAACTTAGAAATCTAAATAGTTCACAGGACAAAAGAAAGCTTTTGAAAACTACCACATTCACTTATTACAACATTAAAGTTGACCCTCCCCAATGACACTACAGTAATTAAAAATTAAAAGTGGGGAAGAAAAAAAATAAAAACAACAAACATGCCTATACTTATCTGCTCTCTGCAAACGTTTTGCACAGAGCAGCATCAATCCTCTTCTTCTGGGTTGCCCTGCCAGTGCTCCAGGCTGATCCTCTTCATTGGATGCCCCCCGGGAAAGCCGAGCGGAGATGGAACTGTCAGAGCCCTGCTCTGCTCTATGGGGATCGGATGACAACGGACCGTCTCCGCTGACATCCGCCGCTCCATAGGGCTGCATTGAGTGTCCATTCAGGTCCGCCTGAACGGACAGGCGAACCTGAACGGAATGCCCGTGTGAAAGAGCCCTTAAGGTGAATAACCTTGAAGCTTTACAATCACTTTAGAGCCCAGCTGAAGTTATGAACCATATAGCTTATTTAGCATAATATCACATAAGTTATCTATGGTGCAATCTACCTGCTCTTGTTGACACCAAAGGGGCAAATAATGACTTAACTGGCAGCACGAAATGTACTCAAGCAGTAATAGGATTCTGCAGCTGGTGAAGTTAAATTGGACAATTGAACCAATGCCAGTCTATGACAAGCTGTTTCTTAAACTGATGTCCTGAAATCTAAGCTTTGGCAAATTTCACACAGCATGCAAGAAGGACAGGTTTCTGATTTCATGTACTGACGTAATATCAGACTAGATGTCTGCCTTTCAGTTAATCACTCGGTTTTATACTCAGATCTCAATGAAGGTGATATAAGAGAATACTCTGGCCACTAATCAGTTATTTACCTATAAAAATGATTAGCTACAACTTTCCAGAGCTTTTAAAATATGTGTTTTTAGCAGTACAAATTGGATAGGAAACTTTATTCACATTATTAAATTAATAGAGCAAACAGTGTTTATATATACTTGTGTGATTAAACAAGAAAACTGCACACAGCATTCCGGATAATTGGTTTCAATAACAGTACATCAGCTGTCTTTGTGGCGCCCCCAACTAGGTCTTGGTGGAAAAGTGCATGCATGTTCTTGTTGCAGAGACTTGGGTTAAAATTACAGCTTTAGTCAAGATGAACAGATTGGTAGGCAGCTGCTAAACAGTGTTAGTAGATACTTTTGTTATATTTTAAATCAGCATTTATTAAGCAGTGCTCTATTGAAAGTGGCTACTGAAAAATTCTGAACTCTGAAGGTAGAGTTAAAGCTGAAGTCTGGGTATGATTTTTATTGTAGTCTGGGCCATACATGCATATTTCATAGTGGATGGACGGCTGGCGAAGCTGAAAATCAGTGTAGAAACCACCACTACTACAGTAATAGCAGCAATCTTCAGGGTCCTGTACTGAGGAGCTTTCTATCTGCATAGTGACCACAAGGATACACGCTTGGCACTGCCAAGCCTTGTTTTTTTTCAATGAATACAAAGCATTCTCTGGTTGGATGAGGTGGAACGGCAGGCAGTGACGTCAAGAACGCCACTTCATCCAGAGAATATGTGAGCATTCTGAGTTGGATATATGCACTCGATTGTCCTTAAAGTAGAAGTCCACCCTAACACTAAAATCCCTGCATCTACAGACCTCCACGATTGAACACTAATCTAGCCCTGTAAAGAAGAAATCAGTATATATACCTTTTCTGAAGCTGATCCGACCCGATGCCACGCTGAGCTGTCATCTGCGGCTCCTCTGTGGAGGCAAGTGCACAAGCCAACAACAGAAGCCACATAGTAACTGTATGGGTAACGTCACCCCCCATTCATTTCACAGCCTTTATCGGCCGTGTCCTCTGCAGAGTTTCTGCTGGAGACTCATTCGAATGAGTACGTATAAGGATTTCTTCTTTACAGGGCTATATAGGTTAGCGTTAGATCGTGGATGTCTGTAGATGCAGGGATATTAGTGTTAGGGTGGACTTACACTTTGAAATTCCCACAGATGTTGCATGCCAGCTCCACCGCCCCCCTCCCTGTGGTTACTATGCAGACAGGAAGCCACTTGGCACAGGACCTGGAAGATCACAGCTATCACTCTGGTCACACAGTGGCTAAGTGGTTAGCACTTTTGCCTAGCAGCACTGGGGTCGCTGGGCCAAACCCAAACCATTGCACTACCTGCCTGGAGTTTGCATGTACTCCCTTCCACTAAACACTATAAAGACATGCTGACAAATTAGCTGTCTCCAGTCTAAATCAGCCTTAGGGTCCTTTCACGCGCACGTGTCAGTTTTTCAGGCGGACCTGAACGGACGCTCCGTTGTCCTCTATGGAGCGACGGATGTCAGCGATGACATGTCCGCTGACATCCAATCCGCTAAACATAGATGGATGGAAACCCCATTTTCCATCCGTCTGGTGGATCGGATCAGATGAACACGGACAGACGGTCTGTGTTCATCCTATCCCCCAGAGAGGAGAGCGGAGCTCTGACAGGTCTGTCCCTGCACAGAGTGCAGACACGGTCCTGTTATCCGCCAGCTCAGCGGGGATCAACGGATTAATCAAAATAGGCTCCGCTCGGGTGAAAGCGCCTTTAGCATGTGTATGTATGAATGTGCAGTTAGGGACCTTAGATTGTAAAGCTCTTTGAGTGTAGGGACTGAAGTGAATGTACAATATATATGTGAAGTGCTGTGTAAATTGTTGGCGCTATATAAATACTACTACTAATAATAATACGGTCAACTACTACAGAGAACTGCAGCTTCCCCAGCAATCCCTCAGGTATGAGATATGCATTCCTGTGTTGGCCCAAGTTGAACCAATGCAACATTAAATTATTATATTATATAGCACCAAGAATTTGTGCAGCACTTTACAACATGAGAGCAGACAGTACAATTACAATACAATTCAATACAGGAAGAATCAGAGGGCCCTGCTCATTAGAGCTTACAATCTAAGAGGGAGGGTCAAGTGATATAAAAGGTAATAAAGGTGGAGGGTCATCTGATAGAGAAAATAAGGTACAGTTGTTATGTTTTCAGGGATCGCCTAAAAATGGAAAGAGTAGGAGATAGTCGGACCGAATGGGTGAGGGAGTTCCATAGGATGGGAGAGGCTCGGAAGAAGTCCTGGAGGTGAGCATGGGATGAGGTGACAAGGGAACTAAATAGCGGGAGGTCTTGAGAGGAGCAAAGAACAAATTGGTTGGTATTTTGAGACTAGGTTAGTGATGGAGTTGTGCATGGCTTTGCATGTTATTGTTAGTATTTTAAATTTTTGTTGGATGAGTGGAGGGAATGGCAGAGAGGATTGGCAGACAATAAACAGTTGGTATGGTGGATGAGTCCAACTTCAGTGGCAGCATGCATGATAGACTGAAGAGGGGATAGGCTATGTAAAGGTAATCCATTGAAGAGGGAGTTGCAGTCGTGGAGGCAAGAGATAACCAGGTAGTGAATTAGGAGCTTTGTAGTGGCAATAAAACAATAAAAAAAAAAATCATACCTAGACTTCAGTTTTAAATCAAATCCAGAGAGTAATCAAATATAAGCTTTCAGGAATAGGAAAACATTATGCTGGCATCATTGGAATGGATTTATGCTTACCTTCTCCAGCTATTATCTGGTGGTGGGGAGAGATAAACAGATCCATAGGGAGAGCTGTCACAGTGATCCATAGTTAAGGAAAACATTAACAGAGTATACAGTGACAACAAAGCATAGTAAAAGAACAGACATTTTATGGTTTGGGTGGCATCCTGAACCAGGCCTCAGACATTATCCAGGCTTCTATGAATAAACAACAAAGAGTCTGAGGGTACTGGAGCCTGGAACAGGAATCCTCAGCATTTCTCAGTGGGAGCTAATCTTCAATTACTCTGTAACTAAATCACGGCAAGGCACCAAAGCAGAACAAAAGCTAGAATTATAGTGATTTGATAAGTACAAATGGAGAGTCCAGAATGATTTCCAGCAATTAAGCCAAACAATAGGCATGTCACTTAAAATTTAACTCGTGAACGCTCATAAATCCGTGAACACTTCCAGTCTCCTCTGCAATAGCTGCAGCACTGCCAGCCTTATCAAGTGTAACAGATATTTACAAACTACATTTCCCATCTCTGGACATCTGGCGCCATGTGACCTATTTAATAAGACTATAACCTTGTAACATTAGAGCCGAGGAAGTGGGAAAGACCTTGTGCAGTATGCTTATCATTGCAAGCGCTCAGAGGAACCTGTCTTTTTTTTTTTTGCAATAAGTGCTCATGATTGCCTGCCTGCAAGACACCGAAAACGACTTGTCAGATGAAACGTGTCTGCGTCACCTAAAGGAAAATTTCTGAATTAGCCTCACTCTCTCAATCAACATTGGCCCTTTGTAATACTTACACTGCTAGCATTAGTAAACAGATAGGAAAGTTTTTCATATTCACTTCTTTTAAACTTTTTTTTTTCACATGTCCTCAGTTACTTCCTGGTTTCCAGATGTAGGAAAATGATGTCATACATCCCAGCCGTTTTCAGGAAGAGAGAAGGAGGGGTTTTCTCAGCTAAGCACACCATTCTGACTGCATGCCTGAGCTAAGGACAGATGGATTCCAAGACGTAAATGTTACATCACTCATCTGTCCTGACCTCAAGATGGCTGTGGCTAGAAACATTAGGAGGCCAAGTGATTTCTCTGCAAAATAAATCATGGAGACATAGATGGCTGATGAGTTGATTTTGAACATTAAAAAATTAAATAATGTTTTTTGTTTGTGCTGCTGAAGATGCAGTGTGGTTCCGTTTTAATACCATAGACCATTAATATTCTTGGGCCAGAATTTTTAGATCTGGGAGAAAGACCAAATTGATGTACAGTCTACTAAAGCTGGCCATAGGTAGCAAAAGGTTTTCCTGATAATGGCCACCAAACAGATATTGGCTTGCTTTATGTGAACTGCTGTATGTGCAAAGCCGGCCAAGATAAAACCATGTAGAAGGAGGCTGTTTGTGCCCAAGTCGATCCATAGATGGATTTAAATACAACCAGCATGTCAGATTTTTGGGATGCAATTATTGCCAGAGGCTATAGCTGCTAGCAATAATCGCTGTGAGTACACAATAGTTCCATGGGAAGGATTCCCCCCATCAACACTGACTGTCCTGATGGGAGAACTGAGAGATTTTTTTTTTTCTGCAACTCAAGCTTGCAGGAAAGAAAATCAAATCATCTATGGTCTGCCCAAGTTTAGTAAAAGGAACAGTGGCGGCCCGTAATGCAGGGCGCAGGGGCGCCACCCCCCTAATCTACAGGGCACTAGGAACCTTTTTTATTTATTTATTTTTTTTAAGCACGCGATTAGAGCCAGAGGCTTCAAAAAAGGGTGGGCTTGCAGAGCATTTTGCCCCGAGCCCACCCAGTTGTGTGACAATAGGGAATGAATATTATGTGAAAGGATATATTGTCACATTGATTCTCCTCCCGGCCAATCACAAATCAGGAAGCGGGTCTTGAGATCCGTTTCCTGATTAGCCGAAAGGAGAAACGATTCTATTGGCCTAGGAGGAGGAGGGAGGAGAGGCACGGCCCTCGTGATGCCAATGAGAAGCAGTGAAAGCCACCACCCGGAGGCTTCCCCTGCACCATAGATGGGGTAAAGTGCAGGGCTCAGCAAAGTCAGTAAGTCAGCCCCAAAAAAATCATCAGCTTGTTGGAAAAACTCAAGTTCAGTGTTTAAGCACTTGTCAGCCATCATAGGACGTCCTCGGTTTGCAGTGGTTATACCTATAGGCATCATCCCAGTATCAGTATTTTCAGCCAACGATTCCCTGTGAGGCAGAGATGACTGAACAGCACTCGATCAAGTCTGCAAGAGATGGAAGAGGGTCCCCTGCCCGCCTTGCCTTTCCTGACCAATCACGGAGTCCGGGAGTGCCGTGGCTGACGGCGACAGCTGCACAGCACAGGGAAAGAGGAACGGACGTTGTTCCTTCCTCTCTGTGACCCTGGAAACAAAGATTTTGTCACTTCCGGTTCTGCCTCTCTGTTTACCTGGCCGTTAGTGGCCAGGAAAGCAGCTGATCAGACCGATCGGTAACTGATCGGCTGCAATGGAGGCCAGAGGAGAGATATGTGGTCTAATGGATCCTAAATCTCTCCATAAAGAGGACCTTTCATGGCCCATGCTGTCACAACAGATATTGTTCATCCCTTGAGGCAGTAATAAAGTTAATACAAAACAATAAATTAAAGAGACGGTATAAAAAAAATTAGTTTCACATAAAATAAAAATTAAAAAAATGTAAAGCGCCCCCGTACTTACACACAAATGCGAATGCATATGTAAGTTCTGCGCGCATTTGTAAATGCTGATCGATTAACACGTGAGGTATCATTGCAAAAGTCAGAGCAATAATTCTAGTTTCAGACCTCCTCTAACTGTAAACTGGTAACCTATAAAAAAAAAAAAAATGTTAAAGTGTCGCCTATGGAGAATTTTAAGCACCGTAGTTTGGAACCATTTCACGGGCATATGCATTAAATTAGTTGCTTACTGGGCACTTAAACCCCCCTCGTGCCCAGACCAATTTTCGGCTTTCAGCACTGTCGCATTTTGAATGACAATTGCACGGTCGTGCGACGTTGTACCCAAACAAAATTGATGTCCTTTTTTTCCCCACAAATAGAGCTTTATTTTGGTGTTATTTGATCACCTCTGCGGTTTTTATTTTTTGCGCTATAAACAAAGAGTGACGATTTTGAAAAAAGAACAATATTTTTTACTTTTTGCTCTAATAAATATCCAAAAATAAAATATAAAAAAAATATTCATTGGGTTTTATATTCTTCTACATATTTTTGTTAAAAAAAAAAAAAAAACGCAATCAGCGTTTATTGATTGGTTTGCGCAAAAGTTATCACATCTACAAACTATGGGAATTGATTTATGGCGTTTTTATTATTTTTATTTTTTTTACTAGTAATGACGGCGATCTGCGATTTTTATCGGGACTGTGATATTGGGGCGGACATGTCGGACATATTTGACACTTTTTTGGGACAAATGACATTTATACAGCGATCAGAAATTTAAATGTCCACTGATTACTGTATAAATGTCATTGGCAGTGAAGGGGTTAACCTGCAGGGGGCAGTGAAGGGGTTAACAGTGTTCCCTGGGTGTGTTCTAACTGTGGGGGGGGGGGATGGGCTGGCAGGGACATAACAGATCCAACTGATCCCATTGACAGGGATCAGTAGATCTGGTATGTCCCCCTCTCACTGAACGGAGAACCGCCGCGTTTACATTGGCGGTTCCCCATTCTGCAGCTCCGCTCACGGGTCACACAGCGTGCGGTGGCCACACGCGCCGGCGCCGCCTGTGAGTGCGCGCCGGCAGCGTGCAAAGGGGCGGACGTCAATAGACGTCCACCCGGCAATTGAGATCCGCGCTGTGGCCGTCTTTCGGCTATAGCACGGATCTGAAGTTGTTAAAGTGGTTGTCATCTCGTGACAACCACTTTAACCTACAGGTAAGCCTATAATAAGGCTTACCTGTAGGTGTCCTGCATATCTCCTAAACCTGCACGGTTCAGGAGATATGCAGTGTACTAGCTGTGCCAACGTCATTTCGGCACATGCGCAGTGAAGAAACGGCCTCTGTGCCGTTTCTTCACTGTGATCGTGCCGTGACTGGCGGCTCCCGCGCGCATGCGCTGGAGTGACGTCACGCGACTCCGGCCAGTCACAGAGCCGGAGAGCGCGGCCCCGGAAGGAAGCGGGTCTGAAGATGGACGCTGCCTGCACAAGGGACGTCGCAGGCTTCGTTTGCAGGCAAGTGGCACATAATGGGCTACTATGCGATGCATAGTAGCTCATTATGCATCTACTTTGCAGGGGAATACAGAGGAAGTAAACCCCATCAGGGTTTACTTCCTCTTTAAAGTGTGGCATTTTAGGCATCTATTTACTGGGAGCAAAATCATCTTTTACATTTTACCAAAAATTGGGTATTATACTGTCTTTGTGTGAAATAAAATTCATTAAAGTTGCAAAAACCTCTGTGCAAATACCGTGCAACATTAAAAAATTGCAAAAATATTTTATTGTATAGTGGTTTGGGGGGGTTCGAAGTAATTTTCTAGCAAAAAAAAAAGTTTGACATTTACATGTAGGAGAGAAGTGTAAGAATTGGCCCTGTTGGCAAGTGGTTAAAGGCCATTCGAGCAGACCCTACCCCAGTATCCACTAAATGTGGAAATACACACAGGTCTTTTTTTCATTCATTCTGTGGTTTGAACAAAAAACACACAAAAAGAAAACAAAAAAACACAACATTTAACAGAATCTACCCATGAGGATATACATTTTTACAGCCAACCCCGCCAGCTGTTGAAATACCCATACAATGGCTGCATTTGACTGGATGCAACCGTTGTTCAGCCCACAATTTTCCAACCAGCTCCTTTGACTTTTTATTCAAAGGATGTTGGGCAGGAGGGTGGGGACAGGGCCACCCACTGATCAAATTTTGGCCTGTTCATTCATAGTGTGTGTGGCCAGCTTAAGTAAACCAGAAGTTGGTTGGAGTTATTTTTTTGTAAAAGCAGGTGTCTCTCTAATGATTTCTGCATACAGGTTTCTGTATAAAACACAATTTCATGGCTACACACCTGCTATCACCCCACCCAGGCAAAAAGGCAACAGCACAGAAAGCCTTCACAAATCATTTCAAATACTTTCAAGTACACGGCATTGAAAGATATGGTATGTGCTTGCGCAGTAGAAGCAAGGACAGCCACCAAAGTAAAAAGCACAGAGTGATTGTAAAGGCAGAAGGTTTTTTAATCTTAATGTATTCAATGCATTAAGATACAAAACCTTTCTGTGTGTAGCAGCCCCCCTAAGGCCTCATACACACGGGCGTTATTAGCGTTGCAGTTTTGAGCTGTTTTTACAGCTTAAGAAGGCCACACCATGTTATTCAATGGCCTCGTACACACGTTGACGTTATTGAGCTGTAAGTGGTGTCGGCGTTCTAAAGCTGTAAACCTAATGCAGCACCAGCGCGTTCTGAAGCTGCAGTGCTATAGTGTTTTTGACACGGAGCCAGCAAAACACTCAATAACGCGCATTAGCGTCATAGCAGCGCTAAGCGGCGTTTTTTGTTTTAAAATGTCAAAAAAAAAGCAGAGGGATGTCTTTTAACCACTAGAGATCCACACTATAGCCGAAAGACTGCTTCAGCGCAGGTTTCAATCGCCGGGGCGACGTTCATGGACGTCCGCCCCTTTGCACGCTCCCGACACGCGCACAGCCGCTGCACGGGCATGCCCGCGGGTCGGGCGGACTCGCTGTACACTCGTTACCCTCGATCGCCTGTCAGAGCTGCAGAACAGGGAACCGCCGATGTAAACACAGCGGTTCTCCGTTCTGTGAGAGGGGACATAACAGATGTACTGATCCCTGTCACTGGGATCAGTTAGATCTCTTATATCCCTGCCAGCCCCCCCCATACAGTTAGAACACGCCTAGGGAACACAGTTAACCCCTTCACTGCCAATGACATTTACACAGTAATCAGTGGACATTTAAATTTCTGATCGCTGTATAAATGTCATTGGTCCCAAAAAAAGTATCAAAAATGTCCGACATGTCCGCCCCAATATCAAAGTCCTGATAAAAATCGCAGATCGCCGCCATTACTAGTAAAATAAAAAAAAAAATAAAAAAAAACGCCATGAATCAATTCCCATAGTTTGTAGATGCGATAACTTTTGCGCAAACCAATCAATATACGGCAATTGCGATTTTTTTTTTTACCAAAAATATGTAGAAGAATATAAATTGGCCAAACCCAATGAATAATTATTTTTTTATATATATATAAATATTTTTGGATTTGTATTATAGCAAAAAGTAAAAAATATTCTTTTTTCAAAATTGTCGCCCTTTGTTTATAGCACAAAAAATAAAAACCGCAGGGGTGATCAAATATCACCAAAAGAAAGCTCTATTTGTTGGAGGGAATGTTAAAAATTTTGTTTGGGTACAGCGTCGCACGACCATGCAATTGTCATTCAAAATGCAACTGCGCTGAAAGTCGAAAATTGGTCTGGGCAGGAAGGGGGGTGTTTAAGTGCCCAGTAAGCAAGAGGTTAAAACAAAACGCGACTTAGCGCTGATGCTCAATAACGCGCATTAACGCCAATGCAAAACGCTGATGAAATCGCGTTTTTATCGCCATTTTTTTCCTGGCTTCGGTACTGACGTTACAGCTCATATTTGCATAACGACCATGCATATGAGGAGTTATACTTATCTGAGGTCCATCTCTATCCAGTGATGTTGCACGAGTGCCTCGGCTGTCCAGGATTCTCCCTTCCGATTGGCTAAGACACAGCAGCGGCACCATTGGCTCCCGCTGCTGTCAATCAAAGTCAGTTAGAACATAAAATAACAAAACTATTATTATGGCTATCACTTCTTATTGAGAGCCTTATTGGCCTTTTTAGGGCTTCTTCTTGTTTTTTAGCTTATTCTTGTAATGCTTTTGGAAAACATGAAAAGGAAATGGAATAAACACCTTTCAAAAAGATGTCTGAATGGACACACTGAGCTGCGGCTCGGCTCAGGTGCCCCCATAGAAAGCGGCTTGCTGTGGGGGCACTCGACAGGAGGGAGGGGCGAGGAACTGAGGGACCCGAGAAGTGGAGGATCTGGGCCACTCTGCAAAACCAACTGCACAGAGGAGGTAAGTATAATATGTTTGTTATTTTTAAAGGGAAAAAAAAAAAAAACGAGACTTTAGTATCACTTTAACCACTTCCAGGCTGCCTGCCGTCGTTATACGTTGGTACTTTGACGCTAAATATCGTTAAAATGGCGGGCGGTCCACTTTAGGATAAGAGCGGTCTCCGTGGCGGATTTGCTGTGAGATCACTTTTATCGACGGTGGGAGAAGTCTTTTTGACCCCAGATCTCACATAAAAGAGGTCCTGTCATGCTTTTCTTCTTTTACAAGGCATGTTTACATTCCTTGTAATACGTACAAAAGGTCACCCAATTTTTTTTTTTTAAATGGACAGTGTAAAAATAAAAAGCAAAATAAATAAGAAAAAAAAAATGTAAAGCGCCCCTTCACGTCGAGCTTTTCTAGCAAAAGACCTAATCTAAAACGAAACTGGTAACCTGTAAAATGTTTTAATTGTCACCAATGGAGATTTTTAAGTGCCAAAGTTTGTCGCCATTCCACAAGCGGGCGCAATTTTGAAGCATGACATGTTGGGTATCAATTTACTCTGCGTAACATCATCTTTCACAATATACAAAAGAAGTGGGCAAACTTTACTGCTGTCTTATTTTTTTAATTCAAAACACAAATTTTTCCCAAAAAAAACGAGCTTGTAAGACTGCTGCGCAAATACGTTGTGACAAAGTATTGCAACAACCACCATTTTATTCTCTAGGGTGTCTGGAAAAAATATATAATGTTTGGGGGGTTGTAAATAATTTTCTAGCAAAAAAAAAAAAAAAAAATGATTTTAACTTGTAAACAACAGATGTCAAAAAGAATCTTGGTCCTTAAGTGGTTAAAGTGAGGAATTACCTCGAGGCTCAGATGCAAGTCACGCCATTACTGCTAATGTCTTAAAGCGACATTAAAGTCTTGTTTTTTTTACAACAAACATTTTATATTCACTTGCGCTGTGAACTGGTTTTGCAATCAGGTCCCACGCCGGCGCACCTGGCTCCTCCCTCCTGCTGGGTGACTCCTCCCAGCTTGCTCTGTGGGCACCCAAGCAGGTGTGCTCCCGAGTCGCAGCTCGTGTGCCCATTCACACACACGGAGCCACAGCTCAGCCCTGGCCCCTCTTCTAATTGGCTCACTGGCTGTGATTAACAATGGGCAATGGCTTCCGCTGCTATCAAAAGCCAATCAGGAGTGCAGGTCCCCAAGGTTCTTGTGGATGTCACTGGATTGAGATGGGGCTCAGGTAAGTATTGGGGGGGGGGGGGCGGCGAGGGGCTGCTGCTCACAGAAGTTTTTCACCTTTAGGCCCCTTTCACACATACGGACCGTTTGTCCATTTTTCATCCATCCGTTGACGGATGAAAAACGGACATTAATGCAACTCTATGGAAAAACTGATGACAACTGATGATCAGCTATTTTCATCAGTTTTCATCCGCTTCCGTCAGCATCCGTTTTTTTTTGAACGGATGAAAGTCCTATTTTTCATCCGTCAAAAAAAACGGATCGGACGAAAAACGGATGTAAACTGACGAACGGTCAGTTTTTCAACCGTTTTTGCATTGGTAGTGAATGTAAAAAAAAACTGATGAAAAACTGATGACCACTGATGAAAAACGGATGAAAAAACGGATGAAAAACGGATGAAAAACTGATGAAAAACAGATGAACTGATAAACTGATGAACTGATGAACGGTCCGTGTGTGTGAAAGGACCCTTATGCATGAAGGTAAAAAACCTTGTGCCTTTACAATCACTTTAAGGGAATATTCAGCACTACTAATCAAAAGCAAGTCCTTGATAACAAGCAAACTGCTTAAAACAAATATAACAACATGTCAAGTGTACCTGGACAAAAGAACAAAAATTTGCAGCCACATCTATGGTCTGGCAGGTTGCAATATATACCATTTTGATAAGTTCACCTTTGGGAACATGTTACATGTTCCACATGCTGCAGCCGCTGCCCGATCCCATCCCTGTGACAGCAGTACAGGGAGAAGCTCCCCGTACTAGCTGGCACTTTTTGAAATCAGTCACATCATTCATTCACACAGCTGTGTGTAAATAAACTACAAGAACAGACATCCTTTGTGGCTGTCGGCTTGTAGTTCTCGATGAACTACCATGGCGATATGGAGCGCTGTGGTAGTTCATCGATTATTCCTGTTAGATTGTATCTGCTTGCCCTTACGGGATGTACAACACACAGATACACTGACAGATCCACAGGAGACATGCGTGGCACCAGCAATCGGTGATGATTGCTGATCCCTGGTGCAATGTTTTGCAGGCTCGAAAAAAAAAAAAAAACCCCTGCAAAAAAATTTACATTTATTACTCTTTTAGAACAGGTCAGTAACATAACTGGGTATAAAAAGAGCATCTTGGAGAGTCAGTGTCTCAGACGATGTACAGCTGCATCTAAAAACTGTCGAATTTCAAAATAACGTTCCTCAAAATAAAATTGAAAAGGCATTAAAAAGTGGAACTACATTGCATCTGAGCACCACAAACCAAAAATGCGAATTTATTTTATTTTTAATATGCAAAGCAAAGTCAACCATTCATCCATGTCTCCATGCTTCATTTTGTAGAGAAATCACTTTGAAAAGCACACTCCTAGCATTTCTGCCATCCTGACTAAGGGCAAATGATTCATGTAGCATTTTCCTGGAATCCATCTACCCTTAGCTCAGGCACACAGGCAGCAGGGCATTATTAGCTAAGAAAATACCTTCTCCCCTCCTGAAGATTCCCAGGAAGTAACTGAAGAAATGTAAAAAAAATAAAAATAAAGGTTAAAAAAAAAAAAACACAAAACAAGTTCCACTTCTGGGTGGAACTCCACTTTAACCACTTGCCGACCGCAGTCTGACGGCGACAGAGTGGCTCGTTAACGCAAACCACCGTCATATGAAGGCGGTTGCGATAACTAGTGCTGTGAGGCTTTTTTAATGATTGCATCTTGTAAGTAGTATTCCACTTGCGCATTAAATGTCAATTTTGATTACGTTCTACACATGAGGTCTCCCTTTATTCTCCGAGCCACGTAGATACCGCCTACATCATAGTAGCTGAAGAGCTTTGATCTGCACATCACCGTCAGCATTCGGGAACCTGCTCCCCCCACTGACAAAAGCTTGGCTTGACCTCTGACTGCAAAGCAGACGGTCAATGACCTCTGGTGAGTGGGGCCACAGAGGGGGTCCGGCACTGATTGCATGGCACGTGTGGACTAGCAGTAACAGCACTCAAGAGCACTTCTTGTTGCACCTAGTCACTTTATGATTTATTCAGGACTAATCACCTTCTAGGAGTCTCACTCCAATTTGTCACAGTGATTATAGTGGGTGTGACCATCCAGTATATTGAATATATTTGCATTCTGCATGGACAGCACTTTTTGATCATCTTTAAGCACTTGGACATTTGCTAAGCACTTTGTTCCTACTTGCATTGTTTGTGCAAGCGATTAGTGCACTTGAACACTATACGAGTTCCGTATGGGACTTTTGGTTATTTACATATATTTGTGTACACATATGTTTTGTATTTATTGGTTTATGTTTAATCACATGTTTTGATGCATTTTCACATTGGGATTGGTGTCTAGATGCGCTGCCTACCTATTTACATCCAGCCGTTCTCATAGAGGGGGAAGGGCTGAGATCACAGGCTTCCTGTATATGGAAGCCGTAATCACTCCCTTCCCCCAGCCAGGGCAGCCCCCATACAGTTAGAACACGCCCAGGGAACACAGTTAACCCTTAGAGCGCCCCCCTCCAGGTTAACCCCTTCACTGCCAATGGCATTTACACAGTAATCAGTGCATTTTCATAGCACTGATCGCTGTATAAATGCCAATGGTCCCAAAAAAGTGTCCCGGAGTTGGGTTTTAACACCGACACTTAACACTGGCTGACAAAAAATGATCATCAATATCCATGCCTGCGATAACATTCAAAGTGTCTAAATCAGAGGTCTCCAAACTTTCTAAATAAAGGGCCAGTTTCCTGCCCTCCAGGCTTTAGGGGAGACCGTGAACTGTGGGAGCATTAAATGCCCCGTTCTTGGTATCAGTGGCAGGAATGGTGCCCCATCATTGGTGTCAGGGGGGAGGAAAGGTGCCCCATCACTGGTGTCAGGGAGGAGGAATAGAGCCCCGTCATTGGTGTCAGGGAGGAGGAATAGAGCCCTGTCATTGGTGTCAGGGAGGAGGAATAGTGCCCCGTCATTGGTGTCAGGGAGGAGGAATAGTGCCCTGTCATTGGTGTCAGGGAGGAGGAATAGTGCCCCGTCATTGGTGTCAGGGAGGAGGAATAGTGCCCCGTCATTGGTGTCAGGGAGGAGGAATAGTGCCCCGTCACTGGTGTCAGGGAGGAGGAATAGTGCCCCGTCATTGGTGTCAGGGAGGAGGAATAGTGCCCCATCATTGGTTTCAGTTGGGAGGAATGGTGTCCCATCACTGGTGTCAGTTGGGAGGAAAGAGGCCCCATCATTGGTGTCAGCGGGGAGGAATGAGGCCCCATCATTGGTGTCAGTGGGGAAAAACGATGCCCCATCGATGGCTTTAGTGGGGAGGAATAGTGCCTTAAGGGGCAAATAAAGGCAAGCAGAGGCACACATTCAGCCCCGGGGCCGCAGTTTGGAGATCACTGGTCTAAATGATAGAACCAAACACAGAGAGATGTATAGAAAAAAAAAGGTAGAATTGTGAGCAGCATCTTGGCTCAGTGGCTCAATAAAGGAGCTCCTATTAATTTACAGCACATAGTAGCGAGTGTACTTTGTGCCTCATACATATGACTTGTTTCCACTGAGTTAAGTAAGAGGCTTGAAAAAAGTAAACTACCAATTTGGAGTGTCTTTTTTTTTGTTAAATCTGGACTTGGGTAACACAAATTTCATTCAAATATATTCCTCAATAGCCACAATGTAAATCAAATGCATTTACAAACCCAAACATTACCTTGAAAATATAGCAGTGACATCATCATTGTGCTGTACATGTCTCTGTGCAGAGAGCAGAGCTGTGGGAGGGGCCTAGCAGCTCCACCCACTATAGGTTGCCCACAGAAAAGTGCAGGAGGGGGAGGAGACCAGACCAGTCACCCTACACAAGCAGTGAGAGCAGCAGTGACCGGTCTTTAGAACAGGAGGCTTTTGCACAGAGGAAATGTCTCACACTGGATTCCTGCACAGATCTGGAAGACATGCAATGCACACAAAGATCCAAGGGACACACATGCTTCTTGTAATTAGACAATATTTACTTATCTAGAGTTCAGCTTCAACCTTAACATTTTCTTTTTATAACTTTCACATTTTTACAAGCTTGCTCTTACATATTATACTATTATTGATATATTTCTATTACTGCAGCACTTCTAAAAGTGAAACCCTCCCTCCAATAAAACATTTCATTTATCAATCACCCAACATAGAAAAGTGAATATTACACCACTGCACCCATCAGGATATTACACCGCGATTATAATAAGACACCAATAAGTTTAGTGTCCGTTAATCAATAACTACGACTGCTATAAAGTTGTGTTATAAGCATTTACTATTATATTGGTTCACAGTTTATCTGATTAGATTATAAAAAAGTGGAAGGAACTTTTTTGTTGTAAATTTTTTTCTTTGCATTAAATGTGTAGACTTGTAGACTACTAGCTAACTGAGGGAGCCGCCATTGGCTCAATGCAATTTCTCTCTATGCAATATCAACCACACATGGAGTGCATGGTTTTTAAAGAGTCAGCTGACTTATTTTGAGGAGGAGCAGATAAAAGGATAAGTGCGCCTTAAAACCTACCTCCATCTGATGACCGCTGCTCCGCTGTATATTTACAACCAGCACAGCGAGTTGTTCCAGTCCTGGCCACACCTGCACATTACAGCCCCATAGGCGTCAAATGGGGCCATGTCCCAAACGGCCCAATAGATGTGTATGGAGCTGTGCACAGGCATTGGTAAGATTTCACTTAAAACTATATAAAGCCAAGAATAAACCTGTATTTAATTGCAGCATATCAGTCCCTAGATGTGGCAGCCTTTATTTTCTCTTTGTGATCACTTTCTTTCCTTAGGTGATTGAGACTACGGAACACCCCCCACTTTCCTCATCTCCACAACATGGGGAGGGGGGGGTGTACTGTGGTCCACAGAGTGAACTGGCCGGGACTAATGACAACGTCTATGATTTCAGTTGTCAGCTCACTACAATAAATCAGGAGCAAGGAAAGATTGTTATTAAGGGGTTAACATACACTTTATGTACTTTATCTTCCAGATAGAAGGTTCTTTTGCATCACAAAAGCAAGATTTTTGACCCATCACTGACTTAATAGAAGTGTGAGCTATTAATGGCCTATTAATGACATCAAAGAGCGTGCATTATAATGCGTAGAACACGTATGTACTGGTGTGTGTTGTGCGCTGCATTCTTACATATCGAAGAGTTTCTTTTTTTTTTTTTTTTTTTTAACGTTAAAGTTACAAAAAAATATATATATATTTTAAGACCCCATACACACTATACAACTTTTGTTGTCTGATTTCCTTTAGATTTACGAAAACTATGTAGTGCAAGGGCCTGCCTGATTGCATAGACATTGAAACTCTTAAGGTTTGACCTCATATTATATGGTTTTGGTAAAGTCTGAAGGAAAATCTCTACAAAAAATTGTATAGTGTGTATCCAGCTTAACTCTATGCACAACTTTGCATTGTGACACACTGACATGCACTGCAAGGCTTCTTTGTGTTGTGTAAAAATGTGTACATCCTGTGTTTTATGCAATGCACACCAACACACTTGTATGGTGTGAACAGGGAACAGAGGAACCTTAAAAGGTTAGTTTGCCTGTTAGAAAAAATGAACATGTTACACCCCCCCCCCCCACACCCCTGGTCCCCGCTGTACTTACCTTTGCGGGTGATGAGCTGTAAGTGCCCACACAGCCGATGTTCCAGTCCAGGGAACTGGAATACTCACTCTTTCTCCCCCTTTTTTTTTTTCTTCAGGGCTTCCAGGACAGATCAAAGAGATTCTGATTGGTCAGCGCCAGCACATGACTATTTTGACCAATGAGAATCGCTTTGCTCTGTCCTGGAAGTGCTACAGATAGAAGGGGAAGAAGAGAAGGGATTTCAAACACCCCAACTGCTACATCAGCTGCCAGATTATCACCCATGGAGGTAAGGTGAAAAGGTGAACCAACTAAAAGCAAAACTATACTCACCTCCACTCCAGTGAAGCGTTGTCCAGGAGTTCCCTTGTTGTCCTAAGATGATCAGCCGGTGGTCTTCCAGGTCTCGACTGACCAATCCAAGTAAGGTTGTCACCCCTTTAAAACCGAACACATTAATTACACAGGTTCGGTGTCATCCGCCTGCTCAGTGGGATCAGCAGTTCGATACCCCGCTGAGCGAGCGGAATCCGTCATACAGACAAACCCATGTGAAAGGACCCTTAATTAATTTTATTATCCCCTTCCGCTTGCTCAGCAGGGTATCGATCCGCTGAACAGGATGATGACAGGTCCCGTCTGTCCATTTTTATCCGATCCGCCAGACGGATGGACAATAGGGCCACTGTCTGGATTTGGTGGACAGGATCGGATCGGGGCGGGAGTCAGCGAACATGTCACCGCTGCTCCATAGGGCTGAATGGAGCATTCGATCAGGTCGGCTTGAAAAACTGACAGGTGGACCTGATCGAAAAGCCCATGTGAATGGGGCCTTAGTGCCTTGCCTGCATTCAATTAGCCCCAGAGCCTGTGTAATTAATATGTTTTCCGTTTTAAAGGGATGAGGTGGAAACCCTAGGCCCAAGGTGACATCACTCTCGTGCATGAGCAGGAGTTCACTCATCTCAGCAAATGCTGATGGTAGCTCAGGGTGCATTGGGAACAGGCAGGTAAGAAAACTTTAAAGTGGTTGTAAACCTCAGACGTGAATTATGAGCAAAGCATATGCTTCTATAGCATGTACTTGTCTCAATCCAGAGCACTAAGTGTCATTTCTGTGTGCTTCCTTGTTCCTCTGCTATCAGCAAGAATCACTTCTGATAAGTTTTCCTGACACCAAGAGAAAAATGGTGACACGGGAGGGCATAGTCTGATTGACTGCCTCCGCTCTGTTACTGTGTGCTGTGTGAAGGGGGTGTCCCTTCTCTCCAATCAGCTCTCAGAGCTCTCCATACTGTTGTAACTTCAGCTCTCCACCCCCTGCTTTTCAGAGCCGAGATCCTGTGTAAATTCTGAACTTTGATTGGATGTGGAGGAAAGACAACTGTAGATAAACAGGTACTCCTGATGTAGGAGGATTTATTTCATCTTTGTGTATCACATGAGGCCAGTCACTTCACTGTGTATGTGAGGGTTTACAAATTATGCAGTGGGAGTAAACTCCACTGCATAATTTGTACCTATAAGAAAGCCTATAATAAGGCTAACCTATAGGTACTGTAAATATCTCCATGTACCGTTTAGGAAATATTTACTGTACATGCTGTTGGCTACATCACCAGAGCATCGCTGTGAAAGAACAGCCACTCAGGCCCTGTGCCGCAAATGGAGTGACATCATCATGGCTCCGGCAGTCACATAGCCGGAGTCTGGGAGCCCGAAGGAAGACAGGTAAAGATGGAAGCCTTGTCAGCGGTGACAGCTTGCCGCTGGAAGGGCTTCATTCTAAGGGAAGTTTCACATAATGTGCTAGTATGTGATTCATACTAGCACATTATGGCTTTACCTTGCAGGTTCTAAAAAAACAACAAAAAAAAAAAAAAAACACAGCGGTTTACAGAAGAGACACAGTAGAACTCATCCATATTGGAAAGCCTGCCAGCAAATTTTCATTTGTTGAGTAAAGTTCCACTTTAAAGCGGAGTTCCACCCAGATTTTTTTTTTTTGGCATCCTTTCTTTTAATACTAAATAGATGTAACCTTTTGTTTCCTTACTTTCAAACCGCCTAGTAATTCCATGTATTTTTTACTCACAATTTTGTTTCTCACACTGCTGGACTTTTTTATTTTAGGTGAGGGCATCTGAAGCCCATCTGTAGTCTCCTGGCATCTCTTCCTGAAAGAAGTGCATGGTGGGTAACCATCATGCACTCCTCGATCTCGATCCGCCTTAAATCGCGTCATTTCCTGTCTGGAAATAACACGATTTTACAGTACAGGGAAGTCCACTGACTCCTGGGAAATGATGAGTCACACCTTCCAGGAGGCCAGGGGAAGCAGGAAGTGAGAAGAAGAGCCTAGGACCTAATAGGGGCAGAATACAGAGACCACCTAGCAACAAGCGACTTAGGGGGAGTATACATTTTTTTTTCCTTCAAAAGGCAAGTCTATATAGGCAAAGGACTTGAATGATATAAAAACAATATTCTGGGTGGAGCTCCGCTTTAAAGCAACATATATGGATATTTCTCACCACAACTCATTTGCAATCCCTCAATTTGTACCGTATGGAATAAAAAATATCTATATAGTGCACTTTTACGGAGTTGTCTGTTTCCAGCAAGCAAGAGGTTACTTACAAAGAACCAACAAACACATTGTAAAACAGACAGGAAGGAAGAGTTTACTAAAGTCGGAGTGCATTCCCACTAAGGAGTCCAGCTGCGATGCAGGGATTATTAGACTCGAGCTGTACAAACAAGGAGTGTCTTTGGCAATCCATATTTCAACTTTTCAGAAAAAAACCTCCCACTCATTGCTATGTCAACACAGGCTGGAGATTTTTTTTGTTTTGTCTCTAAGAACATTTCAAAAACTGGTGATCTGCACAGCTGTACACAAGCCTGCCACTGTCCCTTCAGCTGTATGCGAAGAATGCATTATTTCAGGCCGGAGCCTCTGAGCAGCAGAAGAATACAGAACTTGTGAATAGGATCGTCATGCCTAAATGAACAAGATCAGGGTCAAGCAACGAACGTGTTCTACAAGTCTGTACAGAAAAATAGATTACTTTCCCCTAGAGCGAGGAAGTTTCTTGGTACCTTTCCCTTAAGAAGGCAGTGCTTGTACCTGCTCGACGTGCAGCATTCCGAAGACTTCAAAGCGACCGATTCTCACCAGGCTCTGAAATGATTTAAACTCTAGAAACACATACAGTGTCTCATGCTTAGAAAACAAATAGCCCTGAAGAACTTCTTGTTCTTGATGTCTTGTAAGGAAGCAAAGGCAGAAAGGCACCATATGAAACTTCAAATCTCTTCCAATATATTCAGCCATGTGCTAAAGGCCACGTTGGTTTGGTCTTCTACAGCAGTGGTTCCCAACATTGGTCTTCAAGTACCCGGGCCAGGTTTTCAGGTTTTCCTTTACTTTGCACAGCTGCTTTAAATCATTATCAATGACATGGTATTGATAAGAGCTATTTTATCTTAGGGAAGTTCCAAAAACATGGCCCGTTGGGGGTACTTGAGGACCAAGGTTGAGAACCATTGATCTACAGTAAGGACGTTTTTTTCCTGGGGAACTGGATGTGATCGCTGTGTTGGAGTTGAATTTTTTTGGGTGATCAAATGCAACTTTTACTCTGGTGTATGGTTCAACCTTGATAAATAGTTTACATGTATAAAACCCCCACACACAGTCACTGTATGAAAGCACAGACACATTTATAATAGACCTAAAGCGGAGTTCCACCCACATTTGGAACTTCCGTGGATCGGATCCCCCCCAGGTGTCACATTTGGCACCTTTCAAGGGGGAGGGGAAGAGGATACCTGTCTTCTGGGAGCCCGGGCCGTGGCGCATTATGTCAGCAGCCCGACTCCCTCCTCCTCCGTCGCTGGGCTACTAACAGAGCGCAGCAAGCGTCACACATGTGCGGTAGCTGCTGAAAGGTTTCACTGCTGGGTTCCCCTACCCGCAATGGCTGCGGCTGCACCCGACCAGCCAATCCGAGGATCGGCGGCGGTGCGGACATCGCTGGACTCCAGGACAGGTAAGTCTCCTAATGTTAAAAGTAAGCAGCTACTGTATGTCCAGCTGCTGACTTTTAATTATCAAAGTGGCGGCAGACCTCCGCTTTAGAGTTGTAAAGTCTCAAGGTTTTTCACCTTAATGCATTCTATGCATTAAAGCAGAGCTCCACCCACAAATACATCTTTATATATTTCAAATCCTCGATGCATGATGAATCGCCTTCAAAAAAAAAAAAATCCCTGTAATCTTCCACTTCCTGATCCGCGGCACTGCGCATCACTTCCTGCCTCGCCTTGGGCTCATGGGAGATGTGAGTCATCATTTCCCATGAGTCAGTGAGCATCCTTAAGCTGTAAAATCATGTTATTTCCAGACATGTTATCTATGTTGCCATAACAACGGGGTGGGACCTTTCTCCATCGCTGCCCGTTGTTATGGCAACCAGACATACACTTGAGATCGAGAGGTGCATGCTGGTTACTCAGCATGCACCTTATCCAGGAAGAGACTCGAGGAGGGTGCAAGTGGGCTTCACATGCCCACAGCTAAGATGGGAACTCCCAGTAAAGAAAAAAACCAGCAATGTAAGTACAAAATAAATAGGAAGACTACCTGGATTTAAAGCTATCAATTACTTTATTTATGTAATGAATACTAACTAGGTGGATGCCAGCAAAAAAAAAAAAAAAATATATATATATATATATATATATATATATATATATATATATATATATATATATATATATATATATTTTTTTTTATGTGGGTGGAATGCCGCTTTAAAGTGAAAAACCTTCTGTGCTGCAGCAGCCCCCCAGAGCCCCCCCTTTTTCTTACCTGAGCCCAATCGTTCTAGCGATGAGCACAAGCCCAGCAGCTCCAGCCACTGTCTCGGGTCCTCATTGCACAGATTGATAGCAGCGGGAGCCATTGGCTCACGGGGCAGGGGCGGGGCTGAGTCCTGCTGTCTGCGCCAATGGATGCAGAAGCAGGACTAGGGAGCGCGCCCGCACGAGTGCCCCATGGAATGCGGCTCTCCATGGGGGGCACTCGAGGAGGAAGAGGAGCCAGGAGTGCCGCCGGGGGACCCCAGAAAAGGAGGATCGGGGCTGCTCTGTGCAAAACCCTTGCACAGAGCAGTAATTATGACATGTTTGTTATTTTAAAAAAATACCACAAACCTTTACAATCACTTTAAAGCGGAACTTCAGGAATGATCTTAACTGCATACTTACATTGGTTCATCTTAGCATACTGTAATTATGCATATCTCATGCCTGAGGGACCACTGGGAAATTTGACAATCACTGTAGTAGTTGGCGCTACTACAGCGACAGTTGTGATCTTCTTGATCCTTTGCCGAGCAGCTGCCCTTGTGCTTACTGACCACAGGTGATCTTTCACTCTGCACTGCCACCCTCCGGAAGATTTACCCCCCTTCATGACCAGGCCAATTTTTGCGATATGGCACTGCGTTACTTTAACTGACAATTGCGACACTGTACCAAAATACAATTGATGTCATTTTTTCCCCCCCCCCAACAGAATTTTCTTTTGGTGGCATTTGATCACCTCTGTTTTTATTTTTTGTGCTATGGACAAAAAAGACAATTTAAAAAAAAAAAAAAAAAATTATATATATATATATATATTTTTTTTTTTTTTTTTTTTTTACTATCTTTAAAAAAGAATCAAATGTATTCTTAAATTTAGGCCAATATATTTTCTGGTACATGCTTTTTGTAAAAAAAAAAAATCCCAATAAGCGTATATTGATTGGTTTACACAAACTTTACAGTGTCTACAAACTATGGGATAGATCGACAGAGATGAGATAGAGATATATATATATACATATACACACACACACACACACACACACACACACACACACACGATTCTGCACATGAGGCCCACCCTGTAGCATCTGCTATGGGGCAGTCCAGAAGTAGTAATCAGAGGACACCTTGTATTAATTGAAAAAGAAAACAACCTACACAGGAACACAAAGCTTTGAAAAAGGAGGAAGACCTTTGAAACACGTTATGCCCCCTGCTTCCCCATCAGATGCAGAGTGCAGGCACAAAGTAAAACGGTGGTGGCAGATGCTATACTGAAGCTCTCCACTTGCCCATGCTGACACAGAGCTACTGTAATGTAAATGTGCTTTACTTTTGGAGTTAATAAATGCTGCTATGTTTTTAAACGGGATCCCACGCTCCAGTCCTTTTTGTCTTCACTGAAAAAAAATACAAGGTTTTCTGTAAATGGCGACAGTGCTGAGCGAGTGATTCCCTGTGGTCAGTGTGCAACAGGACGGCCACTTGGCACAGGACCTGGAATATGGCAGCAATCACTGTAGAAGCATAAGGATTGTCCACTTCCACAGCAGTCCATCTGGCATGAGCTACACATACACACAATGATTGAAGCCGGACAATGTAACATTGGCCATCACCCTAAAATCCCATTATGCCCTGTTGGAATTTGCCCCTCTGTACAGTATTAAATTGTCAACTATCTTTTGTATTCTTCTATTTACCTTTTTCCCTTCTTTGGTTTGTACACGCCCCTTGGTGAGAATGATATTTGTATTTTCTTCTGCTGCCTCCTGGGATAGCCACATCACATATCCCAAGAGGCAAGATATCCCAAACCTGAGTGATCTGCTGCTCTTAAGAATAGGAAAAAAAAAAAAAGAGAAAAGAAGAGAAAAGAGACCATACATGTGCATCATCAGAGGGCTGGATGTCTCTTTTGGATTCTTGCAGCCGGCCCCTGATGGCAGTACAGGAGGAGATGTGTGCTACAAAACTCACAGTAGAGAAGAAGACAATGCTGGACGCTACGGCCTTGTAAGAATATTTATTCTTCATAATACAGTGGAACATTTATTATAAAATATCAGGATTTTTGGCGCGGTAGAGTGAAGTTCCATTTTTTCTATACACTATCCTGACAGTTTACTGTGGAACCCTAGCGTTTCTCTAAAGTTTGCTAGGAGTTACCTTGCGCTGTGGCAGATTGATCTCTAAATTGGTGCCTGCAAAGTGCCAGGGTCAACACCACTTTATTTATTTACCACTAGATTTGTTGACCCAGAAGTGAAATTGTTTATTTTAATGGCAAAAATGAAAGTTACACCGAAGCACATAAACCCCCCCCCCAAAAAAAAATTGAGGCCTACCCCCACACATACACATGTACAAACGCACGCACGCACGCAGCGGGGCGCCTACGCCTGAAAACGTTGTTTGCAATACACGTGACATATGGCCGCACACGTCGGGATGAGAGTAATTATTCTAGCACCAGACCGCCTACGTAATGCAAAACTGATGATCTATATGGGGCTTTTATGGAAAATATAGGGTACTGAAGTTTGTTGCCACGCAAATTTAAAGGTTTGACAGGTTGGGTATCCATTTACTTGGTGCAACCTCGGCTTTTATATTTACCAAACAATTGGGTAATTTATTGCATTTTTGTGCCCCTAAAATGAACTTTAGGGCTCCATGCACACTAGCATTTTGTTCTGCTTCTAGGAGCTTATCCTATGTGTTCACGCACAATGATTTAGGCTATTAGCATTTTTTCAGCTTCAGCATCTAGGAACAGGAAAAAAAAAATTTTTTTGTAGTGTTACCTGGAGAGTTTTTTCCCAGCAGAAACGCTCCTAAAAACCCTGCTAAAAAACGTTCCTAATAGTGTTTTTTGAGCTTTATTTGCCCTTTTACTGCCAAAACACCAATAAAATGCTAATGCTCCTAAATGCTCTTAAACACTCCTAAACACTGCTGAAACACTACTACAAAAAGCTATTACCAGTAGTGGTGCACAAAATGGAAATTTTGGTGCCAAAACCGAAACTGCACCAAGCCGAAAACCGAAACCGACAGTTTCAGTGCATCCCTAATTACCAGCGTTTTTTTATCCAGTTATTTTTCCAGCATTTTTTAGCTTAAAAAAAAACAAAAAAAACGTGTGCATGGAGCCTTAATGTGTTTCCTAGACCTTTGCGGTAATATTGTGTCACATAAAAAAATTGGAACTACCACTATTTTATTCTCTAGGGAAGGGATCCTCAAACTACGGCCCTCCAGCTGTTGTGGAACTACACATCCCATGAGGCATTGTAAAACTCTGACATTCACAGACATGACTAGGCATGATGGGAATTGTAGTTCCTGAACAACAGGAGGGCCATAGTTTGAGGACCCCTGCAGGGTGTCTGCTTTCAGAAAATATATAATGTGTGGGGGTAATCTTCAGTCCTAAAATCATTTTTTTAAACGTGTGCAAAAGTAAAAAAATAAAAAAAAACACAAAAAACGGCTGCTCTAGCTGTTAAAGGATAAGTTCAACTTTGTGAACATGTTACATCCGTAAAATTTGTTAGTTTAAAAAATAAAAATAAAAAAAATCACTGGCTCCTAACTTTTTTAGCTGGCTCCTAGATTCAAAGCAAATTTGTCAAGCCCTTCCTTAACCACTTGCCGACCGCCCACCGCAGTGTGACGGTGGCAAGATGGTTCGTTATTGCGAAACGCCGTCACAGGACAGCGGCCGTGATAACGAGTATTGTGAGCGCGCTCACTGTGTTCGGGGGGGAGGGGGCCAGGGAGCAGGCAGGTTGGACTCAATTGCCGCTGGCTACCCGCGATGGCCCGCCCGCAGTGAGAGAACGAAGGTTTGTGTATATAAACACGGATCTCCGTTCTCAGAGGGGGAAGGGCTGTGATCACAGGCTTCCTGTATATGGAAGCCGTGATCACTCCCCTCCCCCCGCCAGCCCAGCCCCCATACAGTTAGAACACGCCTAGGGAACACAGTTAACCCTTAGAGTGCACCCTCCAGGTTAACCCCTTCACTGCCAATGGCATTAATCAGTGCATTTTTGTATAAATGTCAATGGTCCCAAAAAAGGTCCGACATGTCCGCCACAATATCGCAGTACAGCTACAAAAAAAAATATCGCAGATCGCCGCCATTACTAAATAAAATTACATTAAAAAAAAAAAAATGAAAACCCCAGAAATGAATTTTCATCATTCGTAAATGCGGAAACTTTTGCGTAAACCAACCAATAAACGCCAATTGCGATTTTTTTTTTTTTTACCAAAAATATGTGGAAGAATATAAATCGGCCAAAGCTGATGAAAATAAAAGTTTTTTTATATATATATATTTTTTTGTATTTTAGCAAAAATTGTTTGTTTTTTTTTTTTGTGCAAAATTGGCGCTCTTTTTTCGTTTATAGCGGGGGATCAGAAATGACTCGGAGGTGACCGAATACCACCAAAAGTAAGTTCTATTTGTACGAAAAAAAGGACGCAAATTTTGCTTGGGTACAACAATGCACGACCGCGCAATTGTCAGTTAAAGCGATGCAGTGCCGAATTGCAAAACTCGCTCTGGTCCTAAAGTGTGAAATCCTTCCAGGGCTGAAGTGGTTAAAGTGATTGTAAACCCCATTTATGAAATCTGCCCTAAGCACATATATCTGTAGTGTTTTCTTTCTCTCTCCAAAGCTCTAAGTGCCATTTCTCTCTGGAGCTCCATTCCTCTGTTAACAGCAGTGTCACTTCTGACTAGCTCTCCGACACAGGCGATAACAGTAGCTGAAAACTTGTGTTGGGGAGGGAGCTTAGGGGTAGATTAGCAGAGAGCTTGTTTATTCAGGCTACAGCTCTGCATGTTCCTTTGTTCCTCCACCTATGTGGGATGGGGCTTTGCTCCAATCAGCTCACACACAGTGTAAGCCCAGACTCCCCTCCCACTGCTGAATGAGGAAGAAAGATCTCTAGCACGAGTGTAGAAAAAGAGAAGACAGCAGATATACCTGTAAGAGACATGTCCGCTGACATCTGCCCCTCTCCGATCTGATCCTGTCTGTGAAACACAGACAGATGAATATTCGTCTGTAGAACCGGATCGGAATGGATGAAAAGGGACAGGCGGTCCGTTTTCATCCTATCTCCATAGAGGAGAGCGGTGCTCTGACCGTTCCATCTCCGCTCGAGCGGAGATGGAACTGTCATCCGTCGGCTCAGCGGGGATCAGCAGAGCGATCCCCGTTGAGCAACACGGAATCCATAAACGGAAAGCCTGTGTGAAAGGGGCCTTCATTTATGTAGGGAGATTTGTTTAAACACTTCAGCCCCGGAAGGATTTCCCACTTTAGGACTAGAGCAGTTTTTGCGATACGGCACTGCGTCGGTTTAACTGACAATTGTGCGGTCGTGCAACGTTGTACCCAAACAAAATTTGCGTGCTTTCTTCCCCACAAATAGAGCTTTCTTTTGGTAGTATTTGATCGCCTCTGCGTCATTTCTGATCACCGCTATAAACAAAAGAAGAGAGACAATTTTGCAAAAAAAAAAAAAAAAAAAAAAAAAAAAACAAAAAACAGTTTTTCTTACTTTTTGCTAAAATACAAAAAAAAAAAAAATATATATAAAAAAAAATTTTTTTTTCATCGGTTTTGGCCGATTTATGTTCTTCCTTATATTTTTGGTTAAAAAAAAAAATCTGTGTTTATTGATTGGTTTGCGCAAAAGTGGCCTCATTTACGGATGATGGAAATTAAATTTATGGGGTTTTTATTTTTTTAATTTTTTACTAGTAATGGCGGCGATCTGCGATTTTTAGCGGTACTGCGATATTGCAGCGGACATGTCAGACCATTTTGACACTTTTTTGTGACCAATCACATTTATACAGCAATCAGAAATTTAAATGTCCACCGATTACTGTATAAATGTCATTGGCAGTGAAGGGGTTAACCTACAGGGGGAGATCTAGGGGTTGACTGTGTTCCCTAGGCGTGTTCTAACTGTGGGGGGGGTGGGCTACCATGGGCATAAGAGATCTAACTGATCCCAGTGACAGGGATCAGTAGATCTCCTATGCCCGCACTGACAGAGCGGGGAACCGCCGTGTTTACATCGGCGGTTCCCCGTTCTTTAGCTGTGGCCGCTCATCGCGGCTCACCGGTGGACATCGGGTCCGCACGAGCCACGGGCACACTCCTCAGGAGCACAGAGGGCGCTCGCACTACCCTAGTGGCCACCCGCAGATCGCCGCTTATTTACGGCAATTCACGGGAAGCATCCACACTGCCGCATATACTGCACACGGTGTGGAAGCTGTTAATCTCTGTGAATCATTTGAGGCTGTTCACTTCACTGGGTATATGTGAGGGTTTATATCCACTTTAAAGTAGAACTAAATGCAAAACGTTTCCTTTCGTTTTGGATAGAGTTGAGTTAGAACACCTGTCAGTTTTTATTGCGCTTTGTGTCCCCATTAGGAAGATTCACCCTCTCTATTTGTCCTGTTTACCATTATTACTGAAATTTAAAGTAAAAGAATCCAAATTTTGGGTTGTCCCCAGAAAAGTAATAGAGGAGAAATCTTCAGATGGGGACACTAGTTCTGGTGGCCTGGGGGATTCCCTTAATTTACAGAGATTTCCTTTCACTTCCTATTTTGGCTATGGGACAGGAAGTGAAGGTACATCTCCCCAATGGGGCACAGATGATAAAAAATAAACCAACAGGGGTTATAACCCTCCTTTACTCTATCTGAAATGAAAAAAATAAAAAAAAATGTTTTGCCTATAATTCTACTTTACAAATACAGAGGATTCTCAGTCAAGCAATTGCCAGAACATTGTTCCTAATTTTTAAGAGCAGTCTACTGACTGTAATGCTACCAGCTGATTGGAGAAAAGCCAATGTAACACCAATATTTAAAAAAGGGCCAAGATATATCCCTGAAACTACAGACCGTTTAGCCTAAGGTCAATAGTATGTGAGCTCTTGAAGGGGATGATAAAGGAATTACATACAAGATTTTAGTAGTAAAAACGGTATCATTAGCAGTAATCAGCATGGATTCATGAAGAACCGTTCTTGCCAATCCAATTTATTAACCTTCTATGAGGAGGGGAGCTGCCATCTAGATAAAGGAAGGCCTGTAGATGTGGTGTATCTGGGTTTTGCAAAGGCATTTGATACAGTTCCCCATAAATGTTTACTGTACAAACTAAGGTCTGTCAGCATGGACCAAAGGGTGAGTACAAGGACTGAAAACTGGCTACAGGGGCGAGTCCAGAGGGTGGTGATAAATGGGGAGTACTAGGAACGGTCCGGTGTGGAAAGTGGGGTCCCCCAGGGTTCTGTCCTGGAACCAATCCTATTTAAATTTATTCATAAACGATATAGAGAGTGGGATAAACAGCTCAATCTTGATAATTGCGGACGATACTAAGTTATGCAGTGCAATAATTTCTCCGCAGGATGTGGAAACCTTGCAAGAAGATTTGGACAAATGGGGTGGGCAACTACATGGCAAATGAGGTTTAATGTAGAGAAATGTAAAATAATGCCCTTGGATGCCAAAAATATGAATGCAATCTACTCACTTGGGGGGGGGGGGGGGGAACCAACCTCTGGGGGAATTTAGGATGGAAAAGGACCTAGGGGTCTTAGTAGAGGACAGGCTCAGCAATGGCATGTAATGCCAAGCTGCTGCAAGCAACGCCAAAATAATATTGCCATGCATTAAAAAGGGGATTAATTCCAGAGATAAAACGATAATTCTCCCACTATAAAAAAAAACTCTGGTCCGGCCACACCTGGAGTATGCCATCCAATTCTGGGCACCGGATCTCAGGAGGGATGTGCTGGAACTGGAGAGGGTCCAGAGAAGGGCAACAAAGCTAATTAAGGGACTGGAAGACCTTAGTAATGAGGAAAGATTACGAGAACTGAACTTATTCTCTCTGGATAAGAGACGCTTGAGAGGGGATATGATTTAAATATACAGTAATGATAACCCCACAATAGGGATAAAACCTTTCCGCGCAAGGGAATATAATAAGACATGCGACCGTTCACTAAAATTAGAAGAAAGGCGGTTTAACCTTAGATTGTGTAGAGGTTTCTTTAGGGTAAGAGCAGTGAGGATGTGGAATTCTCTTCCACAAGCAGTGGTTTCAGCAGGGAGCATAGATCATTTCAAAAAACCATTGGATAGGCATCTAAATGACCACAACATACAGGGATATACAATATAATATAAGCACACACACATGGTGGACTTGTGTCTTTTTTAACCTCACAAACTATGTAACAAATAACTTAAAATAAGCCCTGACTAAAAATATTTACTTTTAATTCTACAATGCAATTAATGCTGTGAATTAATTTTTAAAATTCTTTAAAATAAAAAAAATAAAAAAACTCTACTGCTTTCCGAAAGAAAGGTTGTTATGTCTTCAGGTGTATTTAATGGAGAAAAAGCTCTCCGCAGTTCTGTTAGCTCTGAAGCCACATCAGAAGGGGCTGATCCTTCCATGCGCCATTCTGTCTGACAAATTTAGTTCACAGCCATACCTCGACTTTTATTGCCTCTCTGTATCAAGCCACTGCAGCCCGCCACTAAAGGTCTGAATGAGCAATGCAAGCCCATCATATTTACCAAGCAAACAGTGTGCCTCATTGGAGAGCGGCATGTCCCAACACACATGAAGAGGAGAAAATGAGTGGCAGTTAAAACATGGTGTTAAAAAACATGGTCTAGCTAATAAAAAATATACAAAACAAATCTCAATCATTTAAAAGACATCTACAATAAATTCCCAGAAAATTAGACGAATCATTAAACAACAAAATCACTTCCGAAATAAGTAGGGCAAACCCAAATACTGAAAAAAAAAAAAAAAAAGGTACAACACCCCCCCAAATAAAAGAAACAGTACAAGGCTGGTCTCTGCTTCACTGCTATGATTGTGTGGAAGCCGTTCTCTTTGTATGTGACCCGCACACAGCTGAAACATAAGAATTTTATATAATATTACACAGTATGATCCGGTCATTTATATGGCATTGCCAGTGTGATGCTACAGTTAATGTCTAAGCATCATCTGGATTTCATAAAGGGCCCCACTGACTTCTCTGTCATTACCCATCTGCACACAGATCCTTCAAGGATACAACAAAGGGGATGCTTGTTACACTAAATAGCCACAAATCATCTGGTAAGGATGTATTTTTTTTTCTCCTGACAGTCTTCCCATCACATGGTTTTCCAAGCAGAAATTTGCTTTTCTTTTACACTCCAAAATGGACTTGGCAGCAAAAGGATTGTTCGCAGCCAATCAGAATCCTCCCACCAACCAAGCAGGTTTTTTTTTTTTTTTTTTTTTTTTAACACTCATTATTTAAAGAGACATCTGAATCCTATTTACACCTATTTTTTTTTTTTTAAAAAGTCACACTGTACTGCCAAAAAAATAAACAACCAACCCCGAATTTGTGGCAGCCGCTGGCTTCCTGCGGCAAAAATCTGCAGATTCTTGCTGCTGGAATGACCAGGTTATGCAATCAGCAGCAACTGACTATTCCTGTGTTAGACATGTGTCATAATTACTCGCGGTAGGGCTACATGGGATCAGCAGCAGCTGCTGTTAGCCCACCATTAGTTTGAAGGGGCTGATCACCTAACCAGATTATTCCAGCAGCAAGAAACTGCAGTTTCTTGTCGTCAGAATCTGGCAGCTGCAACAAGCTGGCCACGTGAAAGGGGCCTTATACACAGCTCATTATGTAAATAGCCTGGAATGATCAGGAATGACATGCCAAACGGCGTATTTATGAAAAAAACTATGCGTCCTGCAATACTATATGTACATTTGCTCTGTGCAAATGCTGGCAAGAAATGTTTCCAAGGCTATTTTTTTCTCTGTATGTTATTTATAAGAAAAGCGTGAATTAGGAAAATACCCCATTATGGCCACTAGATGGAACTGATGGCCACTGAAAATAAAATTTGTGTTGCACAGATACCATATAGGTGCCGATACCAAGCATTTGCACGAGTATGCATGCAAATGCCGATACCTGCAAACAATACTTTCAGGTGCTTTCTCAATGCTTTGTACCATTGCTGACAGTTGAAGTGTAAACTAGACAGTTACAGTAGGTATTTGTGAGTGCTAAAAAAAAAAAAAAAAAATGCATCCCTAAATAAAATACTATTTTACCATTACCATCATCTCCATGTAGCGACCATAATGTGGTATTTTCATGAATCATGATATTCTTATGAATGAAGAACCTACACAACCATATGGCAAGAAAATAGCCTACATTTTGCTGGCACTAGCACAGAACAATTGTACACGTAGTTTCGAAGGATGAATAACTCTACAATTTTTTTTTTGTTATAAATACAGGCAGTCCCCAAGTTACATACATTTGACTTGCATACGACTCATACTTACAAACAGAGACAGTCAACAGGAAGAGAAAGAAATCTTGGAAAAGAAATTCACTTCTGCAAAGGATACACTGGTTATCAAAAGTATTGGGACACCTGTCTTTACATGCACATGACCTTTAATGGTATCCCAGTCTTAGTCCTTAGGGTTCAATACTGAGTTGGCCCACCCTTTGCAGCTATAACAACTTCAACTCTTCTGGGAAAGCTGTCCACAAGGTTTAGGAGTGTCTATGGGAATGGTTGACCATTCTTGCAGAAGCACATTTGAGGTCAGGCATTGATGTTGGATGAGAAAGCCTGGCTCGCAGTCTCCGCTCTAATTCATCCCAAAGGTGTTCTATTGGGTTGAGGTCAGGACTCTGTGCAGGTCAATCAAGTTCCTCCACCCCAAACTCGCTCATCCGTGTCTTTGATGACCTTGCTTTGTGCACTGGTCCAAATCATTTGGTGGGGGGGGGGGGAATTATGGTGTGGGGCTGTTTTTCAGGGGTTGGGCTTGGCCCCTTCGTTCCATTGAAGGGAACTCTTAAGGCAGGGATAGGCAACCTGTGGCCCTCCAGCTGTTGTGAAAAAACATTTCCCACGGGGCATTGCAAGGCTGGCAGTTACAATTACTCCCAGAGGCATGATGGGACTTGTACTTCTGTAACTGCTGGAGGGCCGCAGGTTGCCTACCCCTGTCTTAAGGTATCAGCATACCAAGACATTTTAGACAATTTCATGCTGCCAACTTTGTGGGAACAGGTTGAGGATGGCCCCTTCCTGTTCCAACATGACTGTGCATCAGTGCACAAAGCAAGGTCCATAAAAACAAGGATGAGTGGGTGTGGGGTGACAGAACTTGACTGGCCTGCACAGAGTCCTGACCTCAACCCGATAGAACACAGAGCGGAGACTGCGAGCCAGGCCTTCTCGTCCACATCATTGCCTGACCTCACAAATGCACTTCTGGAAGAATGGCCAAACATTCCCATAGACACTCCTAAACCTTGTGGACAGCCTCCCCAGAAGAGTTGAAGCTGTTATAGCTGCAAAGAGTGGGCCAACTCAAAATTGAACCCTACGGACTGGGATGCCATTAACGTCCATGTGCGTGTAAAGGCCGCCATCCCAATACTTTTGATAATATAGTGTATAAGGGAAAAAGGGGTCTCAACTGAGGATTCATCACCAACCCTGGTTTCCACGACAACCCAAGAAAAAGTCATAATCCAATTGTCAAAGGGACAGAAAGTGAAGTGAAATCTTCTGATCGGGGCACAGACCGCAAAACAAATGTTACAGGGCTGTTAACCCTTTCCTATGCTATCAAAAAAAAGTAATATCTTTTTTGGCTGGAGTTACTCTTACAAAATTTACCTGTTCCAACTTGCATACAAATTCAACTTTAAGGCCTCATACACACGGGAGTTTGCACAAAAATATGCAAAACGCCGGGCCTGACGTCAGGGGAAAATACTGACGTTTTGCTTTGACGTCAATGCACGTTTTTTCACGCTAGCTTTTTGCGGTGTTTTCTGCCTCTATTCAAAATCAATGGTTTCCTATGGGAGCCCATTGATTTGAATAGAAGCTGCACCAGAAGTTGGATCACGGTGATCCGATTTGCTGCGCAACGTGTGTGCTAGGTGTCTTAAAGGGGAACCCCCACAAAAAATTTGCGTGGGGTCCCCCCTCCTCCCAAGAGCTCTTGGGAGGAGGGGGGACCCCACGCAAATTTTTTGTGGGGGTTCCCCTTTAAGACACCTAGCACACAAGTCGCGCCGCAAGTCGGATCACCGTGATGCGGCTTCTATTCAAATCAATAGGCTCCCATAGGGAACCATTGATTTTGAATAGAACGCCTGACGAGACTTAACGCTGTGTATACAACGTTAAGCAACGTTAATGAGCGTTTTGCCGGCTCGGCGTCAAAAACGCCATGACGCTGCAGCTTCAGAACGCACTGGTCCCGCGTTCTAGCTACAGCTCACTAACGCCGATGCCCTCTACTGCTCAAAAACGTCAACGTTTTAGAGGGCCATTGAATAACATGGAGAGCAGCAAAAAACGCCCAAAAACATGGCTTAATAAAACGCCCGTGTGTATGAGGCCTAAGTGTTACTTTAACAGCAGTAAAATCAGTCTGAATATGCAGTAAAGCATGCTTGTTATACTCACCGTGGAACCTAAAGGGTTAATCCTCTGTATTGTGTATAAAGTCTGCATGATCCTGTATGCACAGATCCTCTCCCCTCCCTGCACTGCCGCCCCGGACAAGTCCGGATAAGACAGAGCCTTTGGAGTCATGCTGCACATGCTCAGTTTGGTGTGTATTGCTAGAGAAGTTTTTTTTTTTTCTTGGGAGAGTGCATGTGAGGAGCACAGGGCCAATCAGCACTGTCCAGACAGAGGGTCAGGAGCCCTGCAGCCCCATAGGACAGCTCAGTGCAGTAAGAAAACTCCTCCTACAAGATTTAACCAGACACTGATTAAAATCACAACACTGCTATATACTGCTGATGAGAAAAGGTATTTAGCAGTTTATATTTACTAAAATATTTGCATTTCCATGTTCTGTGTACTGTGGGAGACCAGATATAGTGACTGCAGGTTCCTGGGTTTAGTAACACTTTAAGAACAAACCTACAGAACCTCTCTTGTTTAACTTGGGGACTTGCCTGTACAACCCTGTAAATGTCATAATTGGTCCACTAACACAAATGATTAGAGAAGGGTTTAAAATCACTTTTACCATATATATACCATGTCCTGTTGGAGAGGCTTCCCTTCAATTACTGTCCCAGGAACACAAGAGGAAGTAAAAATAAATCTCTATGAATGGCCCTCTTAAACCACTTGCCGACCGCCGATCGGCATCTGACGGCGGCAAAGTGGCTCGTTCCCGCAAAACGCCGTCATACGACGGCGGCTGCGGGGACGAGGTTAGTGAGCGCGCGCTCACTGTGTTCGGGGAGGGCCAGGGAGTGCGTGCGGCGGCTTCGATTGCTGCCGGCTACCCGCGATGGCCCCCCCGGAGCGAAGGAGCGGAGGTCCGTGTATGTAAACACGGACCTCCGCTCTGTGTGAGGGGGAAGGGCTGTGATCACAGCCTTCCTGTACGTGAAGGCTGTGATCGCTTCCCTTCCCCAGATAGTGCAGTCCCCCTACAGTTAGAACACGCCCAGGGAACATAGTTAACCCTTAGAGCGCCCCCTGCAGGTTAACCCCTTCACTGCCAATGGCATTTACACAGTAATCAGTGCATTTTTATAGCACTGATCGCTGTATAAATGCCAATGGTCCCAAAAAAGTGTCAAAATGGTCCGACATGTCCGTTGAAATATCGCAGTACCGCAAAAAATCGCAGATCGCCGCCATTACTAATAAAAAAAATAAAAAATAAATAAAAACCCCAAAAATGAATTCTCATCATCCATAAACGCGACCACTTTTGCGCAAACCAATCAATAAACGCCGATTGCGATTTTTTTTTATCGCAAATATGAGGAAGAATGTAAATCGGCCAAAAACGGTGAAAAAAAAAGTTTTATATTTTTTTTTGGATTTGTTTTTAGCAAAAAGTAAGAAATTTGTTTTTTTTTGCAAAATTGTCGCTCTTCTTTTGTTTATAGCGGCGATCAGAAATGACGCAGCGGTGATCAAATACCACCAAAAGAAAGCTCTATTTGTGGGGAAAAAAAAGGGATTTTATTATAACTTACCGTAAAATCCTTTTCTCCGAGTTCACTGACAGACGCAGCTCTTCTTGACTTTGTGGGTTTTATGTTCGTCTTACCAGGAGTTGAGAAAGGGACGGATCAATTGAGGACCATTCTGCTTGTATTTTGGGTGTTTCAGTTCTT
>BLSH010355785.1:138443-155421 GCA_018402905.1 Glandirana rugosa | reverse complement strand
CCGTTTTCAGGGAGAAGAAGAAGCTGCAGCCACGTGTAGAAATGCAGAGCATGCAGTGAAGATGGCCGCCAGGAAGCACTAGAGGGTGAGCACACCTCTCAGGCAACTTGCAGTACCGATTCTGGCCGCCCGAGCGCTAGAGGGAAAGCCCCATAGACTGAAAATGTCCGCGGCTACGGCAAAATGGCGGCGATCCGCGGCAAAATGGCGGCGGTCCACCGCAAAATGGCGGCCGAAGACCGCATGGCGATGTGGACGAGAAGGCTGACGGAGGTACAGCGCTGGGCAGGGGAGTGGGGTTGGGGGCTGTTAGAGGGCAAGAAGAGAGGCTGATTCCCACCCGGTGGCTACCCCGGACAGCTACAGGAGCAGAGAAAAATTCGCATTTTTGGACGTCGGGCCCTCTCACTCCCCATGCGGGGAGGGAGGCAGGGCACTCACTTACCAGTCCGACGCCACGGTAGCCACCCGGATGCAGACTTTCCACCCTTGGCGGGGGATCGCTGCAGGCCCAGGGTCACCCTGCCGAACGAATCGGGAAGGGGACCAAAATGGGGGATCTCGCCCCGGGCCACCCGCACGGAACGGGTAAGATGCTGCGGGTCCCTGTGTTGGGGCCGGCCTCGCATCATGTTGGCCAGGTCGGGGAAAGTACAGAGCACAAAGACCCTCGATGCCCCGACCGGCTTCTTGATAGCAGATCATCTTGATTGCAGAAAAAAGCAAAAAAAGAAAATAAAAAAAGAAAATGGTCACAATAGGACCGCAGTTCCCATAGGGAAGCCAGGTCAACTCCTTGCAAACTAGGCATTGAAACTGGAGAGTCCTCTGTGAGGGGGGGTTTTAATGTAGGAAAGGAGGACGGCCCCCAGGGGAGGGGCCAGCTGAACTCTTTCCCTGCCTAGTTAACTCCTGGTAAGACGAACATAAAACCCACAAAGTCAAGAAGAGCTGCGTCTGTCAGTGAACGTAGGAGAAAGGACGCAAATTTCGTTTGGGTACAACGTCGCACGACCGCGCAATTGTCAGTTAAAGCGACGCAGCACCGAATCGCAAAAAGGGCTCCGGTCCTAAAGCTGGAAATCTTTCCGGGGCTGAAGTGGTTAAAGTTTATGTAAACCCTTGCATATACTCAGTGAAGAGAACAGCCACAGAGATTAAACAAATCTCCCTACTTAAGTTGTACGTGTATATCTGCTGTCTTCAGCTATATACAGTATACTGTTTAGAAAGTGCCCTTCACTTCCCCATTCTGCACTGTGAGAGAAGTCTTTGATTACACGGTGAGACGGCTGATTGGGGGAAAGGCACACACCCCCTCCACATAGGCAGAGACTTTCAGAGCTGTCCTGTGAGTAAAGCAGCTTTCTGACAAACTATTTACGCACCCACCCTAACACAAAATTGAGGCTGGTTTTATTACAGAACTTGTCAGAAGTGATCATGCCGATAAAAGAAGAACAGAGCAGGAGAAAGCCACAAGACTTAGTGCTTTGGAGAGAGAACAGAAAACACTGCAGATATATGTGTCCAGCTCAAATTTCATGAATCGGGTTTACATCCACTTTAAGCAACGGTCAGAGTTGTTCCTATTAAGAGATTTACAATTACCTCTTTTTCTGGTGGCAATTTTTTACAATGGATTCTGGATAAAGTTTGTGTGTGTGTGTATATATATATATATATATATATATACACACACACACACACACACACACACACGTTTTCCATCTGTAGCACAAAGCCGCTATGATCATCTGGGGGGGTGGTGATCATCCTCCATCTCACCCCCCCAGGGAGAGGGACGGCAAGTAGGTGATCGTAACCTTAACATAGGAGGCTGGCCTATGCCTGCGCCCCAAGCACACCCTTTTTTGAAATCAATTAGAGCCTCAGGATCTAATCATGTGCTTCAAAAGAAAAAAAAAAAATCCATGCATTCGGTGCCCTGCATGTAGATTGGGGGCGGGGATTTCCCTTCTAGAAGTGCATCCGAAAACAAAAATCAGACCCTAAATAGCCATTCTCATTGCTTGTAGCAGGAATACACGCTTAGAAAATCGTCCAATCGCTCAACCGCCAACCAACGAAACAGCGGCCGGTGGTCGAAAACGTTCTGCTCATGCGTGATATGTTCAAGAGATTTTTTGCTGCCGACCTTCACACCAACGCATTGAATATTGTTAGTTCGCAAACGATATGACACAAATTTTCTATTTTTTTGGTCTTTTTCGCTCACAATATCGATATCGGCTATTACTTGCTGGGCATCAATGGTTAGAATATCTGCCGATCGTTTGCAGAACGGAAATTTTCGGCTGATACTGTGATCATGTATTCCTGCTATTACATGTTACTGAATTGTGTGTTCTCCCTGTAAAACAAAACAGCTGTCCTGTGTCTGTACTACAGCCCCACGTTGCTTTGCTCTACTTCTTATAAACACGGCCCCACAACCATCATCACTCCTGTTAACACACATCGCCATCATGACCTCACAGGCAAACGTTCAACACTTTTTCCTCTGCAAATCTTGCAGGCCGGTGGAGGAGAGAAGGAACTTCAGACGCTGTGAAGCAATGCCAAAACAGTCAGACATGCTCTAATTCCTACAATCCGTGTTGATTCATGCACAGGACATCAATAAAGGCCACTGAATATGACAACAAAAACAGACACAGGGGAACTGGAAGCACAGGACAGCAGACGGCTCCAGGAATACGACTGCACACGCAGTCCCGACGCGTTACACAACTGACGCTAATCTCAAACGTTACTTCTTACAAAGGAACTTGCAGTATTATTACATTTTGCAGCTGAACTCTAGGCACAAAAACATATTCTTTAATAGTAACAAAGAATATATACAGTCAACCCACTTTGTGACCACCAAATGCCTCTACAAACCAGCTGAATACTTTGTAGAAGTAGCAATGACATCATCACTGTGCTGTACATAGCCTGTGTGGACAGCAGAGCTGTGGGAGGGGCCATGCAGGTCCACCCACTACAGGCTGTCTGCACAAACTACAGGAGAGGGCGGAGACCAGACCAGTTACCCTGCACAAAGACAGAGCGCAGCAGTGAGTGGTCTTTATTACAGAGGGAAAGTCTCACTGGATCACTGCACAGATCTGGAAGAAATACACAAAGCACCCAAGATTCAAATATGAATACACATGCCATTTGTATAGATTTACTTTTTCAAGACTTCAGCTTTAACAGTTTAGTTAACAAATGTGAAAACATTTTCAAAAGGCGTGGTTCAGATCTCTGCAGGCTGCGTTCCTTGGGTAGGGCAGCCCATTCATTTCAATGGGCTGCCCTACCTGCGAGAAATGCAGGGAAACAATTACCCAACAGCTTTAATAAAATTGCGCCACACAGAACCAAACTGCAATGCGGTGCACGTTTGCCAATGCGTTGGAGGGCCATTAAGAATTAACAGCACATTTGCATGTCTGCTAAGAGAGCAGCGCATTTCTGTGCGCATTCCCAGCACACATAGTTCTGAACCAAGGCTAAATGATGTTCAAATACAAAAACACATACACACAAAGGGCTGCGCTATGAATGAATTATACCAGATAATTAAATCAGATATATAAGAATAGCTGTCAAAATAAAATCCACAAATGTGTGATAAATAGATAATAGCACTATAATAATTCACAGTCCTTGAGTTTCAAACTGCCCAGCCATTCACAGGTGGCGATAAAGATTAAAAGCGTGATGACACCCAGGTGCGCGGTTATCAATATGTGCAGCCGCCACCGAAAATTGGAAGGCTTACCTAACTGTACAAGTCAACATGCCTATGGCTTTTCCCCAGCCAGGGGTATATCTTCGGTCACTCCAATAGACAGCCGTAGACAGATTACAGTATTGCTCAGACCATGTTGGCAATCATCTCTGAATTCTAGTATGGCCTTAAGCCTTCAGGTCTGGTATGAATTTTAAGGAGGTACCCTGTAAGCAGTGAGAAACCGCATGCAGTCACAGGAATCAGCTGTGTGTATTTGTTGGAGTATACTTTTAGGTATATTGGCTGCAGCATGATATCTGCTATTTCTGGACTTTAGCGCAATATTTTTTTTAATCAAATACAAAAGGCCTGGTCTGAAAAAATGCTGAATCAATAAGACCCCTTACACACTAGCGGATCGGGTGGACCGGTCAGTTTTTCAGGCAGACCGTTCGGACCCTCCAGTCTCCTCTATAGAGCGGCGGGTGTAAAACGGACATACGTCCATTTACACCTGCCGACATCCGATCCTGTCCGATAAAAACAGATGAATGGGTATCCATTCCCCATTCCTCGGATTGGATGGAAGTCGGGTTCAACTGGACAGGCGGTCCGTTTACATACAACAGCCCATAGAGGAGAGCAGGCCATGTCTGTGTCCACTTTGCATAAGCAGAGTGGACACGGACCATCAACCCGCTTGCTCAGCAGGGATCAGCGGACAGATTTCCTGCTGAGCAGGAGAACCCCAACAGAGCCCCAGCCCTGTGTGAAAAGGGCCTACGACAGGCCACTACTGAAAGCTTCTGGCAATATGATGTCAGCAATCTCTTTCACAGACAGTTGTGAGCCTAAAGACTTTTTCTTAAAAAAAACAAGTGTTGGGTTGCTCCAGAATACAAATATACACAGGGAATACAAGAAGTCTATAGGTCACAGAGTAGAACAAGGAAATGTAATAGAAAATGGATTTACAATTCACAAATGGTGGGCTTTAAAATGTTGCAAATAAAAAGTTTTAATTGTATACTGTAAATCAAAAAGCTGCATTCACACTACAGTGCTGAATAAACGCACGCAACATCACACAATTGTGCATGCATTCATAAAACATGCTACGAGTTTGCTGTGCCATTCACCATTAACGGCATTCCAAATGTGGTAAAACAGTCGCATGGTTTTTACATGTCAAATGCTGCAAAAACGAGCGGTTAGAATACACTTAACACTCAAAGCTCGAAAAATGCATTAGCTACTTTGTTGGGGCCTGCACAGTGCAGCCCATTAGGCCTCATACACGGGCGTTTTTTTGACGCCGGCGTTTTTGATCAGTAGAGGGCGTCAGCGTTAGTGAGCTGTTTCTAGAATGCAGGACCAGTGCGTTCTGAGGCTGTAGCGTTTTGGCATTTTTTGACGCCAATCGGCAAAGCGCTCACTAACGCCCGCTAACACCGCTTGAAAAATAGCAGAGGACTGATTTTTTTTTTAAAAACGCCTATTGACGCCGACGCTCACTAACACTGATGCAAAACGCTGGAAAAAACCCGCAGATTTTTCAAAACGTCGGACCCAACGTTTTGCTTTTTTTTTTTTTCAGATGCCCGTGTGTATGAGGCCTTAAAATAAATGGGCTGCCCTATGTATGTGTTGTGATATAAAACACAAATAAGTGCATATTTGCAACACAATTTTGCACGCTTTCACGTAGCACTATAATGTGAATGCAGCCTCACAAATCAATTTCTCTTATTTGCTTCCATTGGGTCTGTTAAATATACTGTACCATTGAAAGTGTTTTATTATATTTGCTGAATCCAACCAGAAATCCAAAGTTGCCCTCAGCAGTCTCATCTCAAAACAATGTCAAATAAAATTTGTGGAAAGAGTGGAGTTCTCCTTTATAATATTTTTCACGTTAAACATGCTATATAGTACTGTGCTCCTTTTTACCCACAAACCGCCCCCATGTTATCTTATTCCCCTTAAGAGGTTAAACCCTACTTCAGCTTTCAAAACTAGGTTCACTTTTTTGAACATACCCACCCATATTTGGGGAGTACCATGTCTCCTCACCCCCAATCCACCCCCCTACCTGTGACAGAGGGCGGGGGTTCCTCTCTAACCCCTCCCCCCTATATCTGCTGCCACATGTAAAATCGGCACAGCTGTGTGGTAGATAGCAAGGCATTGCAACCATGATCAGATGACCGCAGGTGCAATGCTCTGGCTCCTGCAGACACTTCCTCCAGCCCCTGGACTGCCAGCTATGGAGCTAGTGATGTCATTTGCACCCCACTGAGAATTTTCAGTCCCTCTGCTGCAGTGGGTAGAGTGAATTTGTAGTTTTTTTATTCACAACTTCCTGCAAATGAAAGGGTGAAGCCACACACAGCCGTACCAATTTAAAAAAAATTACAGAAGCTCACGGGGAGAACAAATCCTGTGATCCTGTATGGATGAATGGATGCAAAACGTTCTCATATTGGACAAAGTGGAAAGGTAGGGTAGTGACATCATGCTCTCAAACTAGTCCAATCAGAGAATGCTTTGCATTCAGAGGCAAAGCATTCTTTGAATGATACCTGTGCCAAGCAGACAACCTCCTTTGTTATGAATGCAGTAGGGGAAGTTGCTCGGCACAGGAACCAGAAGCAAGTGGAGATCACTGGAGTAGCGGCGTGTACATGAGTTACTTCCAGCTTCCAGGGGCATCGGCCAGGTATAGTATACGCTTAGTTACATTGGTCTAAGCTGGATCAGTGTAACTATGTATTAAATATTGTAACTTAGCTTTAAGTTATAATAGAAGCTTTCTTCCATCACAGGTGACCCGGTTTAGTCTAAACTAGATCAATTATAAAAAAAAAAAGGGAGCACAAAAAAGACAATAACCCAACAGATGAGAACAACTGTAGAAAAACCTGGAATGAAAAACTCTTAGGAAGTAAAATGGAAAAACAGTAACAAATGAAAAATAACTAGTAAGCTTCAAGCCATGTCTTAATGGGATAAGTGCTTGCTGCTAGAAGAATAATTCTAATGAGCTGGAATCTAGACAAGATTTCATTGTTTATAAGAAGTAAAACAGCCCACTGCAGAGGTGAAAGAATCCAGCTACTGCCAGAACAGAGGAATACGAGGCCAGCTTTCCCCAGCCTTAACAGCCTTAAAGGATATCTGACGTCCATGCTTCTCCACAGGTCTGTGATGAGGTGAGTGCAGGCGGTTTCTTGATACCCTCTCTACCAGGCCATGGTGCCTCATTCCACGGATGTTATCCGCGGGGTGAAATGAACCCTAGAAAATAAAGGAGAGAGGTTACTGATTAATTATAACATTTTAAAAAAAGTACAGAAAATAAGGTTTGAACACGTGGCAAGCCTCTCGCTTTCACTTTTAGTGCTTTACGGTGTTGATGGTAACCGCACTCGGCTACAATTCCAAAACATCCATCACACGCTAGTTCAGCCAGCTGTCGGTCTTCTACCCCTAGGACTCTGAACAGGAATGCTAGTCAGCCAGTAAAAACGGAGAGGCCCATCGGGGTTCTCTGGTTTACAGGAAGATTTAGGACTTGTTCACACCATGTTTGTTGAGCTGCGTTGTTCTTCACACCATGGCACATGTATGGCGTGAACAGAGCGCACACACAATTGTCTTCCATAAGTCCCTTTAACACCATACATGTGTCATGTGCAGAAAAGTGCAGCTTAGCCACTTCAGCCCCGGAAGGCTTTCCCATGTAAGCACTTTTTGCGATTCGGCACTGCGTTGCTTTAACTGACAATTGCGTGGTTGTGCGACGTTGTACCCAAACGAAATTTGCATCTTTTTTCCCCACAAATAAAACTTTCTTTTGGTGGTATTTGATGCCCTCTGCTTCATTTCTGATCACCGCTATAAACCACAAAAGAGCAACAATTTTGCAAAAAAAACAATATTTCTTACTTTTTGCTAAAATACAAAAAAAAAATGTATTCATCGGTTTTGGCCAATTTATATTCTTCCTCATATTTTTGGTAAAAATTATTGATTGGTTTGCACAAAAGTTGCCGCGTTTACAAACCATGAGAATTAATTTCTGGCGTTTTTACAATTTTTTTTTGTTACTGGTAATGGCGGCGATCTGTGACTTTTATCGGGACTTTGATATTGGGGCGGACATGTTGGACATTTTTTACACTTTTTTGTGACCAATGACATTTATACATCGATCAGAAATGTAAATATCCACTGATTACTGTATAAATGTCATTGGCAGTGAAGGGGTTAACCTGCGGGGGGTGATCTAGAGGTTAACTGTATTTCCTAGGTGTGTTCTAACTGTGAGGGGGCTGGGCTACCATGGGCATAAGAGATCTAACTGATCCCAGTGACAGGGATCAGTAGATCTTTTAAATGCTCACTGACAGAGCGGGGAACCGCCGTGTTTACATCGGCGGTTCCCCGTTCCCTCTCCGGCAGGTCATCGCGGCCTTCCCAGCAGACATCTGGTCCGCCCGAGCCGCGGGCACACTCCTGCAGAATGTGGCGGGCACGAGGCACTTGCTGCGCACGCGTGAGCCACTGTTTATAGACAGCGATTCACGCAACACTGTCACAGTGCAGCAGTAAATGTACGCGAGCCGGTCGGGAACCGGTTAACAGACATGATGTAAAACAAGTACTTATGCCCCCATGATCCACTTTAGGACTGAAGATGGAGTTCACCTTTTCAAATAAATGAAAATACACCTTACACCCTCCCCACCACCTGTACTTACCTCCTTGTGTGTTGAGCTGTCAGTGCCCATGAAGCTGGGGAAGCAGTCTGGATATTTGCAAACGCTGCTTTTCTGCCTCTTCTCTGTGCAGTGCTTCCAGGACGGATCAGAGCAATGTTCTGTGCTAGCGCAGACCAATCAAAATCACTCTGATCTGTCCCGGAAGCGCTGCAGAAAAAAAGAGGGAAAAGTGCAGGGATTTCAAATCCCCAAAACACTGCCCCCGTTGCATGGTCACTGACAGTGCGCAGAGGTAAGTACATGCAGGGCCAGGTGGGGGGTGGGGAAGGGTGTTCATTTCTGAGATTAAGCAGAACTACGCTGTATCTGAGCATCCCAAACCAAAAACACTTTACAATTCAATTTTATGATTCAAAGCAAACTCCCCCACCGAGCCAGGTCTCCATGCTTTATTTTGTTGACAATCACTTTGAAAAACACCCCCCTAGCATTTCTGGCCGTGACCATCTTGAGTAAAGGCAGAGGATTCGTGTAGCATTTACTTCCTGGAATCCATTTGCCCTTAGCTCAGGCATGCAGGGGTGTACTTAGCTAAGAAAACCCATCCTCCCCTCCAGAAGAATCCAGGGATGTATAACATTTGCCTAGGCCTGCAAGCCAGGAAGTAACTGAAGAAATGTACAAAAAAAAATTTAACACAAGTAAATACTTTCCTATCTATTTACTAATGCTAGCAGCATAAGAATTAAAAATAATCAATGTTGACAGGGAGTAAAGTTCCGCTTTAGGAATACATATTTTTTTCCCCCCATATATTGGGTAATTTTTAAATGTTTTTCCCAAGAGAAAAAAAAACCATTAAAAAAAAAAAGCCAAATAAACTAAATGTGTACAAAATAAAGGAAAGAATATACTTTGCTCATTTCACATTGTCAAAATACATTCAATTACATCTCAGCTTACAAGTGAGATCACACACAGAATCCCAATCATAGGGACTTAAAGTGCAATGCAATTTTAAAATATATTTGAAAAAGCAGAACAGTAACACACGTCTAAAAAATCAACTGGGGGATAATGAAGTGGTGAATGTTGACTTCCACGGGACAACCACAGGGACCAAATTAAAAAAAAAAATCCAGGCAACCCCTATGCTTGTAAGTCAAGCATACATACTTTAATAGAATTTTTTTTTCACTTTAACCAAAAGGTTAGTGTAATTTTAAAGTGCTTTTTTTCCCCTTAAAATAACAAACATGTTATACTTACCTCCTCTGTGCAAGGGTTTTCCACAGAGTGGCCCCGATCTTCCTTTTCTGGGGTCCTTCGGCTGGCTCCTCTTCTTCTCGAGTGACCCGTCAGGGGTCACTCATGCGGGCGCACTCCCATGTCCTGTTGCTGCGAGCATTGACAGACAACAGGACTCGACCCAGCCCCCTGACTCCTGCGTCACTGGACTTGATTGACAGTAACGGGAGCCAATGTCTCCCCTGCCATCAATCCATCCAATGAGGACCGGAGCTCGCGGCTGGAGCCGCTAGGCTCAACCCCCGACACGGGAACGGTTGGGCTAAGGTAAGTAAACGGGGGGTTTGGGGGGGCTGCAACAAAAAAGGTTTTTCACCTTAATGCATAGAATGCATTATGGTGAAAAACCGGGAGGGTTTAAAACCCCTTTAAATCCTGATCCTCAGAGCCTCTAATACAGCCTTTCTCAACCTTTTCAACACCGAGTAACCCTTGAAATAATTCTCCGGTCTCGGGGAACCTCTGCTATAAATTAAAAATCTACAACTCATGATACATTAGTGTGATGGTCAATGGGAAGAATGCTCCTTACACTTGTGCTCATTGGGAAGAATTGCCCCCTTACAGATAGCTAAAAAGATCAATGATATCATTGGGAATTTATCTGAGAAGTAGAAATTGACCATTGCTCAAGGAACCCCTAGCAACCTCTTGAGGAACCCTAGGGTTCCCTGGTTGAGAAACCCTGCTCTAATGTCTAGGCCTTGGAGTTGTCCATGGTGACTGGTCTTCTCTGAGCCCTGGATTCTCCCCTCTTCTGGTCACTCTTCTCCAGCCTCTAAATCCCCTTACTCTAAGCTCTAACTTTTACTGGCTGTCCCCTTCTGCTCCAACCTTCTATTGGTGACCACTTGACCGCTGCCTAGAGAATCCCAGCTCCCCAAGAGCCATATTTGGCTCCTCTTTTTCTCCAGACACCCCTCTACTTTTACTGTAGACTAATTTCTGTGGTGCCCCTTCTGAAACCCCCAATCCTGAACATACTTTTAGCTCATCTGCATCTCCAGGTACCTCCAATCCCAGATATATTGTTTACCGATCTTCCAATCCAGGTACATCCAGTTCAAGACATACTATTACCCCACCTGCCCCTCCAGGTACCCCCAATCTTAGACATTCTGCTATAACATTTACCTCTGCAGGTACCTCAAACCTAGACATACTGTTACCCTCCTATCTACCCCTCCAGGTACCCCCAGCCCCGATCCTGATATGCTACTTTCCCCTTTGTCTAACCCAGACTCAGAGTATAATGAAACTGATCCTCTAATGTAGCAATCTGGAGCTACAGGAACCTGTGCTATGCCCTAAATTCTTAATCTGCCACCAGGTTACAATAGAGGTTTTATTTGTGGTCATAAAGAGGAATTGTCCAGCTCTTCCTTATAGAATGCTTTTCATCTCTATTAGACCCCTTTCACACCGGAGCGTTTTTCAGGCGCTGCGTTGCTAAAAATGGCGCCTGTGCAGCGCCTGAAAAACGCCCGCCCCCCCTCATTCTCCCCATGGTGAAAGCCTGAGTGCTTTCACACTGGGGTGGTGTGCTTGCAGGACGGAAAGAAAAGTCGTGCAAGCCGCATCTTTGGGGCAGCGCACCTCTACCACCCCCTCCATTGAAAGCCATGGGTGGCGCTGCCGAAGCGTCTGTATACCGCCTCGGAAGCCCCGAGCGGCGGCACTTTTAAACCCCTTGTTAACCCCCTTAATGGGGGTTAAAAGTGCCCCGCTCCCGCCTGCATAGCGGCGCCTTAGTGCCGCTATAATAGAGGTAAATGCGCCTCTAATTAGCGGCGCTTTACCGCTACTGCCCCACCCCAGTGTGAAAGCAGCCTTAAAGAAAACCTTAGATAACATTTTTCCCAAAAATAAAAATGTAAGAGAATATAAAATACACAAACACACCCCAATCATCCTAAACTTATAAACACTGACAGGTTAAATAACATTGATTATATCTGGCATCTGAGAGGTGGCATATATTTGGCAGCATGTAAACATGCTGCCCCTGACCTTGCTGTTTTGGAAAGCAGAAAAAATGGGCATCACACTCCCGCCGCGATGACGTCACTACTGCGCCTGAGCGTGGGAGCCCTTGGTTTTGGCACGAAGCTCTGATGTTCCGGCAATGTATGACAGACCTTCAGTGCGCATGCGCTGGTGAGGTCACTGGCTGCATGTAGGGTGAATATCTCCTAAACAGTGTATGTTTAGGAGAAATACATTTTACCTATGGGCAAGTCTTATTATAGGCTTACTTATAGGTAAAAATCCCAAAGCAGGCCTTACTACCACTTTAAAGTGATTGTAAAGTCTCTTCATTTTTGGGGGGGTAAAATGTTTTACTTACCATTTTGCACAGAGTGCTATTCTGTAGCGCTTCTCTCCCCTCACTTTCATGTCTCACGTTGGTTTCCAGTGCTGTCAATCAAAGCCAATGACAAGGGAGCGGGGGTGTGGCCTTGGAAGTGAGCACACACACAAGTTCCCCCATAGGAGGCGGCTTCCTGTGGGGGCACGGGACAGAGAGAAGGAGCCAGGGGCGCGGGTGGGGGAACCGAGAAGAGGTTTGTGGCCGCTCAGTGCAATTGTACAGTGGCAAGTATAGAGATGTTTGTTATTTAAAAAAATCCTTTGAAAAAATAAAAAAAAAGTCAGCAGCTACAAAAACTGTAGCTGCTGATTTTTAAAAAACAGCCACTCACCTGTCCCACAATCCAGTGGTGTGCTCATCCCAGTCGGTCCCAGGCATCTTCACTATGGGCACCTAACAGCCAGGTGCCCACTGCGTATGGGCGAGTCGCGCTTCACATGCTGAATGGTGGATGCAGTCTTCTGGTACCCGTCAGTGTCCCAGAATACTTCAGGGGGAAGGGAGAAAGGAGAACTACAAATTCCAAGCGCCGCGGTGGTCAGAACGGAAGTGGGAAGCGGGTACCTGTCAAAATAGGGTACCTGCTTCCCCCCCCCCTTCTCATCAAAAGTGCCAACTGTTCAAGAGAAGCGGGGAGCGAGTCCTTAAAGCGCAACTTCCCATTTTGGCTGGAGCTCTGTTTTAAATCGATTACTAAAACAGGAGATAGTCTGCTAGCTGGGTTATTATGACATCTGCCTAGAAAAGCAATCACTTGGATTACTACTACAATTTTTATTTGTACAAATTGTGCTGCTTGCTTCACAGTCCAAAAGGTCATTGTGCAACTAACAAGGCAGCCTCTTCTAGTTTCTTCCCCAAACAGGTTCCCAATAAAAAGAGTTTGAATGTGTAGATCCAGCCTGCACTCGCTGGCTGATATATTGGTGTTTCCCCTATTCAGAACAGCCATTCTCAACTAGGGCTTTGTGGAACCCTAGGGATCCTCCAAAGTCCTAGTGCCCAACCTGCGGCACATGAGGCCCTTGGTGTTTGAAGTGAAGCCCTTGGGCCCCAGCAGTCAGAGGGAGAATTGATTTGTAAAAGGTTCCTTAACCACTTGCCGACCACGCGCTGTATATTTACGATGGCAGTGTGGCGATGTCTCGCGAATCGCCGTGTATAAGCGGTGATCCGCGAATCACCGTATATAAGCGGCGGCGTGCTCTCGTGCCGGCCGCACTCTGCAGGAGTGTGCCCGCGGCTCGGACGGACCCGATCCCCGCCAGCAAGCAGCGACGACCTGCCAGAGAGAAAGAACGGGATATCAGTGGGCATGTAACACTGATCTCTGTCACTGGGATCAGTTAGATCTCTTATGCCCATGGTAGCGCAGCCCCCTCACAGTTAGAACACGCCTAGGAAATACAGTTAACCCCTAGATCTCCCCCTGCAAGTTAACCCCTTCACTGCCAATGACATTTATACAGTAATCAGTGGATATTTAAATTTCTGATCACTGTATAAATGTCATTGGTCCCAAAAGTGTCAAAAATGTCCGACATGTCCGCCCCAATATCAAAGTCCCGATAAAAGCCGTAGATCGCCGCCATTACTAGTTTAAAAAAAAAAAAAAGTAAAAAGAAAACACTAGAAATTAATTCTCATGGTTTGTAAACGCGGCAACTTTCGAGCAAACCAATAAATAAAACGTCAATTGTGATTTTTCTTACCAAAAATATGAGGAACACTATAAATCGGCCAAAACCGATGAATAAATATTTTAAAAAAAATTTGGGGGGGGGATTTGTATTTTAGCAAAAAGAAAGAAATGTTTTTTTTTTTTTTGTTTTTTTGCAAAAAATTGTCGCTTTTTTTGTTTATAGCGTTGATCAGAAATGACACAGAGGTGACCAAACACCACCAAAAGAAAGCTCTATTTGTGGAAAAAAAGGACGCAAATTACATTTGGGTACAACGTTGCACGACCACGCAATTGTCAGTTAAAACGATGCAGCGCCGAATCGCAAAAAGTGCCCCCCCCCCCAGTCTATAGCTCTCCCTCTGTCTTATGTTCGTGACCCTGCTGCTAGCTTTATTACCATCACCATATACATTGGTTTATGTGTGTTTGTTTTTCCTTTTTTTTCCCTTTCCCTCAGGGTCTTTTCTTCTTTTTAACATTCGGCTAAAACTGTTGTGAATCAGTACTGCTTGGACCTTGAAGAAGGGGACACACCCCGAAAGCTTGTCCTGAAAAGTTGTATGTTAGTGCAAATAGAAAAAGTATCACGGACAGTACTCAATTTTCTCTGTCGCAATTGCACTAATACGGCTACAATCAGCATGCTGACTAAACTAAATTATTAATGTATCTTAAATAGAAAAAACTATCTTTAGATAGATTTTTACTAAAAAAACATTTTATTAAAATAAATTTGATAAAAATAAAAAAAAATTAAAAGATTTTTTTTTATATATATATTTTTTTTAAATCATAAATCATGACCTTGTTGTTGATCCTATCATGGGACTGTGCACTTAAATCTACACTTTATTTTATTCATGTTGTTAGGATGCTCGCGCTTAGAAAGCCGTGATGGTCCACAGTGAAAACTTGTGGCTTTGTGTATTTAAAAGGCCACCTGCTGGCTTATAGATCATTTTTGGGCAATTTTAGGCATTTTGCCAAGGCACCTCTTTAGAAACCTGAAGGCACCCTGGTTGAAAAAGGCTGATTTAACCTATATGAGTATAACCACATAGTGTGCTTAACCTACCTTCCAGCCATGGCTCCCTTTTCAGTTGAAAGGGTGAAGGCTAAACCTGCACTAAAAAGAAGCCTTCCTCAAATTTTCTACAGTCTGTGAAGGCTCAATCCCTAATTGCTGTAGGGATGGAGCAGACATTGAGACCAGCGCCCCCCAGTGTCATATGAAGGAACAATATCCTTTTATGACAGGCCACACATGCGCATGCGTACTCTTTCCTGTCACAGCCACCAAGCTCATCATAGGCAACAGTAGACTGTAGACACTGCGCGTATGCAGCCAGAAGGAACAGGATTGGCGCTCCCTCATGTGGCACTACTTTCAGCAGTTCTGACCAAGGGCTATTTGGCCTCCCTGAACACAGATTCATTTGAAAACCAGCTTATCAAAGTACTAACTGACACACCTCAATTATAGGAGACACCTACTGGCAATCAATCTAACATGACTCACCTTTGCAGCTGTATTTGAAGATGTGCGTTAGTTACTTGTAAAGTAAACTCCTCTTCAAGGAGGCATTTACATTATTTTTGTCAAAATGAGCAGAATGGCCATGAAATATTAACGATGTGAACTGAACATTACTACCTGAGCCATACATTGATCAAAATCAGCTGGTTCAGCAGGGACCAGCCAAATTTGGATCCATGTATGGGCTGGCTGGACAGAATGACTAGTATGTAACCAGCAGGGTTTTTCCCAAATGATCAGTGCCGTTGACTATTGCTGGCAACACTGATCATTGTACTCTGCCAGTGGGGAAGGCTCCCTGCTGGCAGAATACAATGGCCCTGGGGGAGCGATTCAATTTTCCTTCTTTCATCTCGCTGTTCGAATGAAAAAAAATAATGTATGGCCTGCCTTAAAATGTTACTAAACCCAGCACCCTGTATTCACTATATCTGGTCTCCCACAGTACACAGAACGTGGAAATGCAATAATCTTAGTAAATATAAACTGCTGAATACCTTTTTTTCCATCAGAAGTATAGAGCAGTCTTATGACTTCTATGAGTGTCTGGCTAAATCTTGTAGGAAGAGTTTTCATTTTAATCTGACAGATCCTATGAGGCTGAAGGACCCCTGACCCTCTGTCTGGACAGTGCTGAATGGCCCTGTGCTGCGCATATGCAACCTCCTAAGAAAAAAAAAAAACTCTCTAACAGTACAAACCAAACTGAGCATGTGCAGAGTGCCGCCAAGGCTCTGTTCTATCAGTAGATGGATTGGGGACAGTGGAAGGGGAAAATCAGGGGAAGACAGGATCAAACAGCCTTTTTACACAATACAGTGAGTATAACAAGCATGCTTTTAAAAGTATATACAGACTGATTTTAGTGTTGTGGGTTTAGTAACATTTTAAAGCGGTTCCTCAGTCACTTTTCAAAAAAACTAAAAGTCAACGGCTACAAAACCTGTAGCTGCTGACTTTTAATAATTAGACACGCATCTGTCCCAGGAACCAGCGCTGTCATCACCCAGCTGGTTCCTTTACTGGGCTTCAGACCCTGACACCGGCATATTAACTGTGGGCAGGCAGCTGTGACTGCTTGCCGCTTCATATCCAACTGCTCACTGTGCATGGATGAGCCGCACTGCACTATCTCAATGGTCCCACATCCTTCTGGGGCCTGTGCAATGTCCTAGAAGGCTGCAGGGGTGGTGGGGGGGCATCTTCTGCTCGGATTGCTGGGGCGATGCTACCGGAAGTGGGAGCAAATACCTGTCAATACCAGGTGCCTGCTTCCCCAACAACACACACACACACACACACACACACACACACACACCAGATATGAAGGAGGAGGAAGAGCGGAACATCCCTTTTGGGTGAAGTTGCGATTTAAGCCTGCATTCACACTTGCGTAGCGTGCTCGCTAATGTGCGATGCGTTCACACTTACGTCCGAATTTAGCGTTGAAGTGGGTTTTCCCTACAAGGCGAGAAGGAGGAGGAAGTATAGACCACACACACACACACACACACACACACACACACACAACAACCCCTTCGTCCGTGGACCATAACTGTCCATAAACGAGGGTGAAGGCCATCGTAGCGGGGTCGTTAGGCTCGTCTTC
>BLSH010355785.1:116268-138433 GCA_018402905.1 Glandirana rugosa | reverse complement strand
TCAAAAAAAAAAAAAAAAAAAAAAAGAAAAAAAAAGAAAATCGGAGCTTCTTTTCCGCGTTTAGGGCAGCGCATTGAAGTCAATAAGCTTCCCTATGCACAAAGCAAATGCAGGAGCAATGATAGTATTACTGAACTCTCACTTGCAACATTCTGGCACATACAGACATGACGGAGAAAATCAGATTCACTCGGCTGAGGATTTGACCTCACAGCTTCAGATCACAGATAAAAGACTGAATGTATGCCAAGTTCTGTCATAGCATCACCATGTGTATGGATCACTTCATAGAGGATCTAGGTTTTTCTATACAATAACCCCCACTGCAACTTAGAGGCCCTGTCAACAACTTAAAATACAGCAGGTAAAAAGCACTGAAAAAGACAATATTTCTGATGTGCCTTACTTGCAGTGTTTTTTTCTTTTACATGAATTATTTTTTATTCACATGCAATGTGCCTTGAAACTTGCTTGAAAAATTGACCATCACCTCCCTAGCACATCACAGCCCTCTCCTCTCCCCTAGCACATCACAGCCCTCTCCTCTCCCCTAGCACATCACAGCCCTCTCCTCTCCCCTAGCACATCACAGCCCTCTCCTCTCCCCTAGCACATCACAGCCCTCTCCTCTCCCCTTGCACATCACAGCCCTCTCCTCTCCCCTTGCACATCACAGCCCTCTCCTCCCCTTGGGAGTATCTAATCACTCTGTGCTGGCCTAGCTCCTCTACCCCCTCTTTACGCCCCTTCAAAACCTTTTGTCCCATAGTTGCCAGGATTATAAAAGGATTTTCAGAAGCTTGCTGTTGTACAGCTGGTGAACTCGCCATGCTCAATACGGTCTTGAATGGCCAAGAAACATTTAAAAACATATCTATATTCAAAATGTAAAACCATATATCAATTTCCACGTTATATTTTAATTAGTTCTAGCTATTCCTATTCTGAATGATCTTGAACTTTGCAAACTTACTTTGTGAAATTCCCCACACATTTACGCTACTGTAGGGATCGACCGATATTGTTTTTTTTTGGTGCCGATACGATACCGATATTTCGGCCACCTCTCAGGCCGATATTGTGTACATTTAAAATGTTTATTTTTACACTTTTTTTTTTAACACGGTTATTGCTGTCAAAAGGAATGTAAACATCCCCTGTGACAGTAAGGCTCCATGCACACTGGACGCTACCTGGGCTCTTTCAGCGTCGGGCAGGAGACACTGCTTACAAAAGGTTCTTTTGCAGTGTTTAGCGGCGTTTGCTGGCGTTGGGCGTTTTTTGTGGTCAGGAGAACGACTTTTAAGCGCCAATTCAGGGCGTTCAGATAACAGCCCAAAAACACCACTGCTGATAAAAAGACAATAAACGACCATGTGTGCTTGTACACATAGGATAAAATAAAGTGGCGTTTTTGGGCTGTTAAAAAAAATGCCAAAACGACCAAAAACGGTCATTTTTCAGATACAGTGTGCATGGCACCTTATAGGCAGTGACAGGTACTCTTTATGGAGGGATCTGGTGTCTATAAGATCCCAAACCCCTCCTCTGTACTTGAAAGTATTCAAAAAGTCAAGATCAACGTTTTTGAATACTTTCCATTTTTTAAAACCGGCCGCCCTTAAGATGCCAGTAATCTGGGAAGTGACGTCATGACATCGCTTACGGGTTACTAGATACGAGACCCGAACTAAGCATCAGCTTGGTTCGGGTCTTCGGCCAGCCAGCAGACATGCCGGCTAGTTGCTCGGGCCTACCGGTGGGATGGGAGGACCCGAGCAGGTGTCGGAAGACAACAGGGTGGGGGAGGCGCCCTCCCGCACCTTGTAACAGCTGAGCCGCATCGGTTGTTAGTACAATAAAGCCGACCGTCCGCTCTAAAGAACGGTACCGGGGTAATGCCTGCAGCTGCAGGCATCACCCCGGTAAAGCCCCTTGAGCAATATCAGTAATATCGGGTACGTTTGTGACCGATACAGATGCTTCAAATAAAAAAAAAAAGTGAATATCGGCTGCACCGATAAATCGGTCGATCTCTACTGTCACACATTCCACAGAGCCTACCTTCGGAACCACAGAGGTGTTGAGAGGAGGCGTTTCAGGAGGCGGAGTCAGTATAAGAATCACTGCTGCAGGCAGCAATGCATCATGGGATATGTAGTTCTCAGATACTGAAAGTTAAAAGCAGAGGAGAAGCTGCAAAGCATACTGGGAGTCCACGAAGTTGCGGAAAAGACAGGCAGCACTCAATTTATCAAGTAAGCTTATATTGGATTGGATTGTCAATTATAACTATTGTTTGTATTGTTATTACAATGATCAGGTTATAAATCAAAAGTGGCCATAGAACTCATTTAAGCCCAATAATGTTAAAACATATATAAACCCTAACAGTGAATGCATCTTATTTGCTCAGTTTTAGTCAATTATAAAATTGAGAAAATCTAAGCAATAAATTTGAAAAATCTCTGGGCATGTAAGTGTCCATCTTTTTTTAATGTGGCTGACCTAACAACGACTGAGCTGGGGAGACTGTTGCAGTTACTGGAGCAATACAAGAACATGATCAGATAACACCAAACATTTCTTTTGGGGAGCCCCCAATTCACATATAACCATATAGGCTTATTCATTGTCCAGAAATAAATATCCAGGAACACGTCCCACACCGAGATCGGGTATAACTGGACAGTTTAGACATTAAACCATGACCATGTCCATCCCTTTATGACTACAGTGTACCCATCCTTCTGATGGCGACTTCCAGCAGGATAATGCACCATGTCACAAAGCTCCACATGTCAGGGTGCTTGGTGTTATCCTGGATTTTGTACTCTCCTTTTGGCCCCACGTCCAATCACTTTCTAAGGCTTGCCGCCTCAACCTCCGCTACATCTCTAAAATATGTCCCTTCCTAACTAATGGAAACACAAAGCTCCTAATCCACTCCCTGGTCATCTCTCGTCTCGACTACTGCAACTCCCTCCTCATTGGCCTACCTTTAAATACATTATCCCCCCTCCAGTCCATCCTGAATGCTGCTGCCAGACTCATCCACCTTACAAACTGTTCAGCGTCTGCCACCCCTCTCTGCATATCCCTCCATTGGCTGCCACTTGCCCAACAAATTCAATTCAACATACTAACAATGAGATACAAAGCCATCCACAACTCTGCTCCCAGCTACATCACCAACCTAGTCTCAAAATCGTCCTCTTTTTCCTCCAGGGACCTCCTGCTTTTCATCACCTCCTCTCATATTCGCCTTCTAGACTTCTCCTGAGCCTCTCCCATCCTCTGGAATTCCCTACCACAATCTGTCAGACTGTCCCCAAATCTGTCCACTTTCAGGCAATCCCTGAAAACTTTTCTCTTCAGGGAAGCCTATCTTGCCTCAACCTAACAACTACACTTTTTATTTTGTGAATCAGCTCATCCCCCACAGTTATTGCCCTTTTGTATCATTTAACCCTCCCTCCTAGATTGTAAGCTCTAACGAGCAGGGCCCTCTGATTCCTCCTGTATTGAATTGTATTGTAATTGTACTGTCTGCCCTAATATTGTACAGCGCTGCGCAAACGGTCGGCGCTATATAAATCCTGTATAAAAAAAAAAAAAATAATAATAATCATCTCACCACTGGTTTCATGAACATGACAATGAGTTTACTGTACTTCAACAACCGCCACACTCACGAGATCTCATCCAATAGAGCACCTTTGGGATGCGGTGGAATGGGAGATTCCTGGGAGGTGCAGTCGACTAATAAGCAGCAATTGCAAGATGCTATCATGTCAACATAGACCAAAATCTCTGAGGAAGGTTTCCAACACCTTGATGAATCTATGCCACAAAGAATTAAGGCAGTTCTGAAGGCAAAAGCAGGGCCAACCCGGTACTAGCAAGGTGTACCTAATAAAGTGGCCAGTGAGTGTATATTTATACATAAACACTGTGCTGCCTATACTGTACATTAGGATAGTCCAGTATGAGAAGTTTACCTTCTTTGGGGCAGAACAATGTACACTGCCAGGCTGTGTATTCACAATCACTGCATGGAGTTCCTGACGTTCCTGTCTGCCGCCATATTCTGCATCGCACCTGGTTTACGTATAGAATTCTGTCCCTGACATTTGTTTTCTTGAAGGTATGCCTTGTCTAGCCAGCTCTCTGACACCTATATACACCCCAAGGGCACAGCCCTGGGCTTCTACTATTCACACGCATTGTAGTAGAAGCAATTTTTGTAGAAAACAAAACTTTAAACAAAAAAGATTAGAAGAGGTCAGTGCAATGATATTGGATATTCATTGAGCAATGCAGAGGAGAGAGGTTGTTTACATACCATCATTATGGTGCATCTATGTCCCTTCTAATGGAAGCTTGGGCCAGTACATAAAATACTCATCAATTTCCCCCTGCTTAAGCTTCCTTTTTGGAGGGTGTCAAACATTTGCTTTACATTGTCCCCAAGGTGAGTGGGAATGTCGCCACCCTCCCCAGCACGCTCCTGTACTACAGGAATACGTGCCAGATGTACTACAGGAATACGTGCCAGATGTACTACAGGTATACGTGCCAGATGTACTACAGGTATACGTGCCAGATGTACTACAGCAATACGTGCCAGATGTACTACAGCAATACGTGCCAGATGTACTACAGGTATACGTGCCAGATGTACTACAGGTATACGTGCCAGATGTACTACAGGTATACGTGCCAGATGTACTACAGGTATACGTGCCAGATGTACTACAGGTATACGTGCCAGGTGTACTACAGGTATACGTGCCAGGTGTACTACAGGTATACGTGCCAGATGTACTACAGGAATACATGCCAGATGTACTACAGGAATACGTGCCAGATGTACTACAGGTATACGTGCCAGATGTACTACAGGTATACGTGCCAGATGTACTACAGCAATACGTGCCAGATGTACTACAGCAATACGTGCCAGATGTACTACAGGTATACCTGCCAGATGTACTACAGGTATACCTGCCAGATGTACTACAGGTATACCTGCCAGATGTACTACAGGTATACGTGCCAGATGTACTACAGGTATACGTGCCAGATGTACTACAGGTATACGTGCCAGATGTACTACAGGAATACGTGCCAGATGTACTACAGGAATACGTGCCAGATGTACTACAGGAATATGTGCCAGATGTACTACAGGAATACGTGCCAGATGTACTACAGGAATACGTGCCAGGTGCACTACAGGAATACGTGCCAGGTGCACTACAGGAATACGTGCCAGGTGCACTACAGGAATGCGTGCCAGGTGCACTACAGGTATACGTGCCAGATGTACTACAGGAATACGTGCCAGATGTACTACAGGAATACGTGCCAGATGTACTACAGGAATACGTGCCAGAGCAGGCAATACCAGCACATAGGGTGCAGCGAGACCAACCTATATGAAAAGGTAGCAAAGGGACAAGATCCCTTGAAAGGATAAGTTGACCGTATAAAAAATAAATAAATGCATATCTTTTTGCAGGAAAAAAAAAAAAGGAGCATTATTTTTTTTTTTTTTAAACTGGAGCCTGTAAAGCATAGCACCAGTGATCAACATATAGCAGGATACTATAAACTCTCAGTACACTGTCTGCCTGTACCGCCAATACAGGCAGGCAGTTTCTGCATTGCAGTAAAAATCAATTTACTACAAGAGCGCTCGCCAGCACCCTCGCATTCATTGAGTACTACAAGCCATCAGCCAAGGTGGGCCAAATTGTGACAGGGAAGGTGTGCTCTGGAGGGAAGAGACACCATCTGAGACTCCATGTAAAGGTTCTAGATAGCAAACTTACGTTTGGATGCTATTGACACAATTGGATAATGACTACCATTTTACCGTATCCATTTCAAGGCATCTGGGTTCTAATCTGATAATCGAACTAATGTTAACCAATGTATTACGCCTTCCTTAACACTGAAAGGCTTGATGACTTTTGTCATTGCACCCCATGCACTTTAATATATCCAGAGTCTACCCCCTGATTATAACCAATGCTGTACACCCAATATCTTGTCCCAAGGTCTACTTTGCTGATCTTCATACCTGAGGGGTACCCTCTAATGGGCCGGCAGGCCTCAGAGGACCATTGATCTTTCCCTCCATATAACTCTGCATGTTATAATCTGTCCAATGGGATTTGGTTTTAAAATTCTATGAATAGGCTATTCTAATGTATTAAACTCTGTTGGTCCTGAAGAAGCGGATGACCCGCGACCAGTGTTAATTTCGTAGACTAAAACATTTTAGTCAACTAAAATACGACTAAAACTAAAATGGCATTTTAGTCAAAAGACTAAAACTAAATTGAAATTTGACGTCGAAATTAACACTGGTCAATACCATAAATAACATTTGATTTTTCACTCCAGCAGTATATAAGGAGTTTGGAAATTGTAGAGAAATGCTTAAATAATGCATTACAATTTAACTACACCCATTAGTTGACTAAAATGTCCTGAAGATTTAGTCGCATTTAGTCGACTAAAACAATTGCAGAAGACTAAAATGGGACTAAAACTAAAATGCAAGTCCTAAGACTAAAATTTGCTGCCAAAATTAACACTGCCCCCGACACGCGTTGACCTTCTCAAAGGATTTAATAAGCCTACTGTTGTAATGTATTTTGCAGATCACAACGTGTTTTTTATATTGTATGTAATAAACAAGAGAACATTCTTTAGATCATTTCTGTTTCTGTTACTTGCCCCCTAACAGGCGTGGGGAGAAGATCCCCCGGCTGCTGTCACAGGCAGGAGCTGGAACATCTTCTAAAAAAGGTGAAATTATCCTTCAGACTGCCACAAAAAAAAAAAAAAGGGTATATACAGTGAATTTTGAGTTATTAATATACTGACTGTGGTGGTGTAAAGTCTGCTATATTAGGAGGTGGTGTTAACACGAAGAGTTTAGTCATGCTAACAGTTACAGGTTTTTTCCTTTTTTTTTTTTTTTCAAAAGAAATATTACACAAACACACTTCAAGTTAAGCTTCCCTTTAAAGTAGGTTTATATTTGGAGGGGACCAAAAATGAGTGGAGTGACATTCCACAGTGCATTAAATAAAAGAGCGTGCACTCAACGTGCTTGGAAAGTAGGTAGTAGGTGCAGGGGGCCATAGTAAGGACCAGACACAACAGTATGAAGTAATATCAAGTATTCCTTAAGGAGGCCCAGCCAAGTCATTTTACCACATTTTTTTCCCAAGTTTAATTGGAATTAATTTGTTTTTCTCTTTTTTCAAACAGGTTTACTTTTAAAAATTAAAAAAAAAAAAAAATAAAAATAAAAAGCATAGAAAACTGCCCAAAGATAGTAAAAAAAGGCAAGGTGAAAAGCTACACCATTTAATGAAGAACTCCAGGAACCAGCTGTCTTTGCATTTCCAGATCCCTCTCCCCAGGCTCTACTAGATCGCTGAGAAAGGGTTAATGGAAATCATGCACTTTTCATGTAACAGACATTTTCTGCTCCAGTGATGTCATCATGTCCCTCAGAAAAATGCACTACTTCCAGGGCACAAGGGGACGACTTTTCTGATGCCTGAATGTCACGTGTATGCAGGGAAACCGCACTACATTTCCCGCAAAGCCTAGAGAAATGGAGTACGCGGCAGCTGTGTGTGTGGGTGGAGCTTGGGCAGAGCAGGCCTGTCATTGGAAGATGCATCAGCAGTGAGAAGTGCAGACCAGGAGCCCGAGACTCCCGATGTGCCCACTTCAGCAAGTAGGGATGCCATCATATCAATGCTTGCTGAAACAGTACAGCGGGGAAGTTACAAGACCAGTAGCTGGGGCAATGCAGGACAGCCACAGGTCTTACTAAGTGGAGATCACAGGGTATGACGCAAATTCAAAATACACATTCATTTTCTCTTTGATTAAAGAATCAGGAAAAAAAAAATGGAGAACATAACTGCTCAAGGTAGGAAAGCACAAGCAAGGAGGGAAAACATTTTTGCCTAGAGTTCAGCTTTAAATGACATAAGCCAGTGTAGTAAACAATTTGCAGACTTTCCGAATCTGGCAGTATAGGTAGTGTAGCAGTAGAGCTGCATGATTAATTGTTATACGATCGTGGTCTCGATTCAACCCCCCTCACCATCTACACCCGACATTTCCTCGATTCTGTGTGAACAGTGCAGGGCGACTTGTCAGGCGACTGAAGTCACCTAACAAGTCGCGCTCCATGCAGTGCAATGGAATGTTCTAATAGGAGCGACACAAGTTCCTCCAACAAAAAGGTTCCTGTACTACTTTGAGGGCGAGCTGAGTCGCCCCTGAAGTCGGATCGACTACCAGAGCTGTCAGGGAAAAAAAAGCTGGAGGATGTTCTACATTCCTCAGCTGGGAGATAAAGACAAGAGATACTTTGTAACAATTTGTCCTTTTAGATCAAAGGGAAGAACTTGTCTGGAAATTGAAGTAGTTTAACCACTTAAAGACCAAATCTTTTTCTGACATTTGTTACTTACAAGTTAATAGTATTTTCTGCTAGAAAATACTTAGAATCCCCATGAAACAGTAAAGTTTGCCCAATTTTTTTGTTTAATGTGAAAGACGATGTTACGCACGAGAATTGTGAGAATCGTGATCTTTATTCTAAGCAAAAAAAAAAAAAATCACGATTCTCATTTTAGCCAGAAAGGTACAGTAGTTATCAACAGTATTTAAAACATCTGTGGTTTTATTATGTATATTATTTTTTGAATTAGAAGAGCCCTGTGGGCTTGTGACAATTTCTTAAGAACTTCGTATGAATATAGTAATAAGAGCGGTTCCCATCTGGCAACATGCCTTCATTCAAACTTTTCTTCATCATCGGTTTTGAAATTATCTCCCCCCCGGGCAAGGGTCCGGTTTATACAAACTCGGCTATTTTAGAGGCATTTCCTGAATACTACTCTGTGTTATAAACCATCTCGCAACCTAATCTTAGCAATGTTGACTATTCCATATTGATTGAAAATAAAATATATATAAAAAACAAGACATCTTTACCATGTCTCGATTCATCTACAAGTTCCTCTCCCGACACTCATTTTACTCCAGATGAACTTTAAGTTGTCATTCCATCCGCAAAAAATGGCAAAGCTCCAGGCTCGGATGGCTTTTTTAACAGTTTTTACAAAACGTTTGCTTCAGGCTTTGATCCCACTCCTTTTAGAGTAATTTAATTTTATTTCAGAATTTCAATTATTCCCACAGGAGGCCCTAAAAAAGGGGTAGCCAGCTGTTGTAGAACTACATTTCCCATGAGGCATTGCAAGGCTGATGGGTACAATTACTCCCAGAGGCATGATGGGACTTGTAGTTTTGCAACAGCTGGAGGGCCGCAGGTTGCCTACCCTTGCCCTAAAGGCTCATATTTCCATCATTTTGAAACCAGGTAAAGATGAAACCAATCCAAGCAGCTATCAGCCCATTTCTTTATTGAACAGTGGTATAAAATTGTATGCAAAAATGATAGCCAATAGGTTTGGTCTGATACTTCCACATATAATTCACTCACATCAAACTGGTTTTGTAAGAACTAGAGAAGCTTGTGACAATACAGTACTATTAAGACCCTTTCTTTGATTTCTTTAGCACAGAAGCATTAGATTCCAGCCTGCTTGCTTTCGATCGATCGATGCTGAAAAGGCATTTGATCACCTTAATTGGAGATTCCTATTACATTCATGCCGCCAAATCAATCATGGTAACAATATGATCGATAAAATAATGGTATTATATACCACCCCATATGCACAAGTATGAACTAATGGCTCTCTTTCATGCGTATTCAAGATTACCCATCAGGGTTGTCCTTAATCCCTTCTATTATATGTGATAACCATGGAGCATTTAGCGACGGCTATATGCAACAACCCCTCCATACATGGCATTAGCACTAAGAAAATAGACTATAAAATGCAGATGACGTCCTACTTTATATCACCTCACCCAGGCATAGTATTCCTTCTTTCCTAAAATAATTGAACAGTTTTGGTCGTTTAAGTAATTTTAAAGTTAATTTATCTAAAATCAGACCTAGTGAATATTTCATCACCTAGTTATGAAATTATTTTTTAGCATACTCATTTCATTTCCATCGACAGGAGGTAGCCGTGAAATATTTAGGAGTGATGATCCCTACGGATCTTTCACTTATTTATGACCTGAACTTTTCTCCTCTTTTGACACAAACCCAAACTGAACTTTTATCATGGTCTAAACTATCTTTATCTTCGTTTGGGAGAATTAATGCCAGTACAAAGGATATTTCACCTAAATACTTGTATTTGTTTCAAAGTTTACCTATAAAAGCACCTAAAACTTGTTTTTAATAAATTAAATAGTTGTCTTCTACAATTTATCTGGAAGACTACTAAACCTCAAATCAATTCGGAAAACGCTTTGCCGATCGAAAGCATGCTGAGGCGCGGCTCTACCAGGCTTCCAGTCTTATTATAAGGCAGTTATATTTTCAAATATTTTAGATTGGTTTCATCACTCTGACAAAGAGTGGATCCAACTAGAAACAGACGCTTCTCCATTACACCCTAAAGCCGCCCTGTGGGTCTCAATTAAAGCCAAGCACAGCGTTCCTTAGGGCCATGGATCACTTAAACAGTTTTAGAGATACCATAAGCCCGTTAATTTACATCGTATCTTTCCGTCTCAGTCGGAATTATGCTGGCGTTGAGTATCTAGAGGAGATTTCCTACATATTTGGTGGTCTTGCCCACCGATTAAGAAGTTATGGGAACGTGTAATAAATCTTTATAATCTAGTTACGGGTGAGTTAGTTCCCAATTCTGCAGAAGCGACTCTTCTTTCTCTTCAACCCCAAACAACGTCTCGAGCTAGGAAATCTCTTCTAGGTTTCTTTGTTACAACAGGTAGACAATTAATTCCTAGGTATTGGAAGTCATCTACCACCTCTTCATTTGCAGAATGGATTGAGATTCTAAAATGGTATCATACATATGGAAGAATTGGTAGCCAAAAATAATACTATGGAAAAGTTTAAAAGGGTATGGTTGACCTGGCTAACATTTAAAGACTCACTGAACTAATCGGACCTCCTGTTGGGTTTGACTAAGGCTTAAAATATAGACACTGCCTGCATGGTGCCTGCGAGCAGCGAGGGAAAAACTCCTATTCCCATCCTTTTCTTCTCCTCCCCCCCCCCTTTTTTTCCTCCACAATTTCTCCACAAAAATGTGCCTGTACATACAGATGCGCAATAATGCACTACTTTTTGATCGGTATAAAAAAATAAGAATTACAGAAATCGGAGTATATTTTTGCATTTATACTCAAAATATTTGCAAAAGCACATGAACGCTCAAAAATGCCATGTGTATGCATACATGCAAATATGCGCAAGTGATATACGGCCCATCTTCACATTTTTATTTGCCAGGAATGTCTGATGCTCATACATCAGCACTGTGTGCAAGAGGCCCACGGCACATTCTCCCCACTGTTTCCCAATGCACGGGGTCACTAAACTGACCAAATGGGCATGCTTTCCATTGAGTACCATCATATTGGGGACCGTCTGTCACAGACCACTAATGTACCATAATGTAGGGATGTCCCAAATATCTGAATAATATTTCAAAGTGCTGCTCCGTTGGTAATTAAAAGGAAAAGTTGAGAAAGCCTGCTCTATAGTATCTATACCAATACTGCTGCTGTATAACCCATATTAGGTATAGATCCTATAGGAGAAGGGGTGTCCAAACTTTTTTCGAAGAGGGCCAGATTTGATGAAGTGAACATGCATGAGGGCCGACCATTTTGCCTGACATTCTTTGAACCATTAAAATTAAATGCAAATTAACTATTTTATGCAAAGTAAATGGTCAAGGCTGTGTGCTGCAAGGGCGTCCCTGATCAGAAAACTGACTGAACAAATAAACATTTTTTGAGCAGAAAAAGCAGTTCATGCATGTGTAATTTCATTGTATATTTACCTGTTCGGCTACGCTTACGCGCCCAAACTGTGTTAAAAGCTTTATTTCTGTTTAATGTTGGTGGTAGAAATTATTTCTCATTGCATATGCAGGTTCTACTTCTTGCTATTAGTGCTAGATACCATTTCTTTTTCCTAGAGGCAGTCTCTTCAACACTGATGACCAGATTGAAGACAGTAGACCAGGCATGTCCAAAGTCCCGGCCAGTCCGATGATCCAAGCCCAGTAACGGCGCCTCTGAGGGACTAAGGATCCCAGCTGCAGTAAGCTGAACAGCTCTACAAGCCGCCCATGTTCCGCGCCCTTGTAGCTGTGTGTGGGGTGGAGACACAGAGCAGGCGCCTCAGGGAGAAGGAACGCACCAAATTCCATAACGCCAGAAAGTTTGTCAGAAAGATCGTGAGAAAGCCGACTGAGGATGTGCAGTTCCGCTGCATTCAGAGATCCCAGGGGTCCTGAGCGGCGCTCTGGGGTCACAACATTTTTGTCACAGTAAACCACAAAAGGTGCACCGCTCAAAACCCAGAACACCAAAGATTCAGTTCATTAGAAAAGTATGCACACCTGTGTCAGGTGCTCAGGTTCAGGATGTTCCTCCTCATCCAATAGTCCAAATATGATACAGCAAAAAGAGCCGGCACACTGAAGTATGATATCCAATTAATTTATTCCATGCCCATAAAAATACAGCCCACGCAGACGCGTTTCGGCTTATAGCCTTATATAGCTATAAGCCGAAACGTGTGTGCTGTATTTTTATGGGCATGGAAAATTCATTGGATATCGGACTTCAGTGTGCCGGCTCTTTTAACTGTATCATATTTGTCACAGTACCTGTGGGGCCGCATAAAACTGGTACATGGGCCGCAATTGGCTCGTGGGCCAGACTTTGGACATGCCTGCTATAGAGGATGGTATTGCACTGTATTTTTAGATACTGCAGTATGTTAGAACATTTCTACATAGAGGGCTTTTTCTAGCTACCTCAGTAGCATGAAATGCAGCATGCAGAGATGGAAGGCTTTCCCAGGCTTTTCCAATGCTAAAGGTCACATGGTGTAAATCTAGGAAAGTTACATTTCTTAAAGAGAATCTGTACCGTGAAAACGGTTCCCAAAATAAGCAGAGGGCAAAGGACTAGCCAACAGTACTGCCTATAAAAATTCCTGCAACTGAGCTTTTTCCCATTACTGACACATCATCCTTTTTCTGAACTATCTGCAAAGGCAGCCATCTTGTTAGAGGATTAGGACTTGGTGTCATAGCTGCCCTCCAATGACTGGTGATCAGATGTCTTAAGGGAGAATATTCAAAAAGCAGCAAATGAACTGTAGGAAGCACAATTTCACAGAATAGATGAAGCAGAAGCCAGGAGATTTTTGTACTGCAGATTTCTCTACAAGTAGAACAGTGAGCAGCATAGTAGTGACACCATTGCTCACTCCAAATTTCAAGAGACCAGCAGCCAGAGGCAGCCATGCGTAAAAGAATCTCACACTGCAGATATACAGCTATGAGACTCAAGTCACAGAAGTGCCTACGGGAAGTGCACCACTATTTTCTAGAGAAAGTGAAGACAAAAAAGTTGAAAAATTTAGTTTTAACAAACACAAAAAAAGTTAAGATGAAAAATAATTTACATATAGCTTTTTGGATGACATTTCTAGACGTTCCCTATAAGATACCAAATCTTCAATTTTTTGAGTTAAGGTCCATCAGAAGATGAGTATAAGCACCCAGACAGCAAAAACGCTACAGGGTACCGCACAGCTGTACAATGAGCACCTCTGGGCCATAGGCTAAGCACATGAACCTCTTCTAGTCCTTACTTCTGACATGCAAAGAAATACATTTTCAAAGCACTAAAACCTACACTGAAGTATTCAAATTATTGGAGTTAAAGGTTTAACTATTTTTTGCAATTCACACAAACTAAAATAGGTCTTGTAAAGCCATTGGGCTTAAGCAGATTTATTTTATGTAAAACCTACTTTGCCAAACAAAAAGACCTGACTTGCATGTTTCGTGAGAACCGGTGGCTGCTCTACAGTCAATGATGTAGAAGATTGCTATGCCGGGACATAGGAACCATTACATTTAAAAAGGTTCCATGAAGGCTGACCTCGCTGTAGAGCATTTGGAGGGGAGTTATGGTATTTTGTAATGTATCTTAAAAGAAGGGACTATGTTATTTCCTAAACACAACATGATGATCCATCTGTTCTCTGCAGCTGTGCGTGGTTGCACCAAAGATCCGGATGAAAGTGGCAGATCTCTAAGGACCGAAATTCATGCAATACTTGTCTGTGTGAACAGACACAAGTTCCGAATTGCTAGTCGTAATCACTTTTTGTGAAAGAAGAAAAATTTGACTAAACACTATCTGCATCCGAGCCAACCAAAAAACACAATCGTCACCCAATCCCCCCCAAAATAAACATGGGTTTCGCCAACTTAGAATAAAAAAAATGAACAAATGTGCCACTGAAGCTCCTCAGTGTCACAGTTCTCAAAGAAGGGAGTACGTAGACGTAAAATGGCTCCAACTAACCCCCAATTACATTAAAGTGTCAGTAAACCCATCGATTTGATAGTTTCAAAAAATAGTTAACATTTCCAGCATGCCGAAAATGCTAGCTGCCACATTGGTTGTGCTATCAACCAAACTGTCAAACTATCCAATGGCTGGTGACATAACTGATCACATGTGCAGCATCATGGCAGTTGCAAATTAAACAGAGACCAAGATGGCAGCTTCCTTGGCTGAAAACGATAGGAGGGTTTACTTCCACTTTAAGGCCTCATACACACGGATGTTTCTTAAAAAATAAACAAACCGTCGGGCCCGACGTCAAGGAAAAAAAAAATCTGCGTTTTTCGGCGTTAGTGAGCGTCGGCGTCAATAGGCGTTGTTTTAAAAAAAAATAAAATAAATTAAAAAAAAAAAAAAATCATCATACTTCTGCTATTTTTCAACCTAAAAACGTTGGCGTCAAAAAAAGCCGGTTAACGCCGGTACGGCGTTAGTGAGCGTTTTGCAGCGTCGGCGTCAAAAAATGGCAAAATTTTACAGCCTCAGAACATGCTGGCCATGGGTTCTAGTTTCAGCTCACCAACGCCGACGCCATCTACAGCTCAAAAACGTCAGCGTTTTTATGGGGCCATTGACTAACATGGAGAGCTGCAAAAAAACGCCAGAAAACGCCGGCGTCAAAAAACGTCCGTGTGTATGTGGTCTAAAAGGCAAATAAAAATGCATTCTTTTCTTTTTTCAGTTTTCAATAGAGTAGAAGGGTTTGAACCTCAGTTAGGTTTTTTATGTTGCTGTCTGTGTTTGTATTGGGAAGAGTCACCCTCTCAGTCTGCCCTGGTAGCTGGTCATAAGGGCTGAAAGTGATCGAAAATTCTCACTCTTTCTATCTGTCTCCAGTAACCGATGAGCAATGTTTCCAATGGCAGACCTTTGTTCCAATGACAATGGGATTTCCCTCACTTTGGAGTAATTTCCTATAAAGGCCCTATTGTGTCTACAGAACACAAGTGGCCTCCTCCCCATACACACCATCTTTCATTCCCCTCAAATGTTGCACAGATAGCACAAAAAAAATGGACAGGGCCCTCTCAACCCTTTTGCAATGAATTGTTTTGTAACTGCACACGCTCTATTTTAGAAAACTCTGTGCAAACATTTTTTTCAATGGAAATTTATATTAAAATTATAGAATGAAAATTGAAATCAGTATAAAAGTAATTATATAAATATTAGTAATGTACAGATATTTTGGCCACCGAAAATTATCGGCCAAAAGTAGGGTTTTCGGCATTGTGGCGAAAAACCGCATCAAAAATGTAACGCGGGTGCGTTATTGATGCATTCTTGCTGCGTTCTCAATTAATTTAAAACGGAGAGGTGTGTTTTTGGTGCGTTTTACTTAACTGACCAATGATGCAACAAGCAAGATTTTTAACACCACAATGGAAGTGCAACGGACCATATATATTATATTAATTAATATATATCATATATTAATTTTTTAAACTGTCATTTTCGGTCAAGTGCATCCTAAACTTTCAGTTTCTGCACCAAAATTTCCCATTAGGTGCACCTCTAGCGGAAACGCATGAAAACCGCTCTGCTGCATTTTTGCTGCTTTACCAAAAATGCAAAACAAATCTATCGCCACCTGCAAATGTGTGAACCAGGCCAAGAGAACTGCCATAGCAACCTGCAACTCTTTCATGAAACCTGCAGTGTTTTATATGACAGCGGCACTGGTCAAATTTTAACCATAAGGATTACTAGGAGAGACAAATGAACACACATTTCCACTGAGAGGTATAAAACGTATGGTAAATATAATCAGGATGCTTTAAAGTATAACTAAAGCAAAACTTTTTTTTTTTTTTTTAGTTTTGGACAGAGTGGAGAGGGATTAGACCTGTCAGTTTTTACTGCTGTCTGTGCCTCTGTTAAAGAGATTCCCCCCCTCTATTTGTCCTGTTTACCATTATTATTGAACTTGAAAGTAAAAAGAAAACCCCGATATTTGGGTGGTCCCCAGAAAAGTAATAGATGGGAAATCTTTCAATCAGGACACTAGTTCTGGTGAGCTAGGGGTCCCCAAAAATTATTTTAAATTTGCAGAGATTTCCTCTCACTTCCTGTTTGTCTATGGGTCTTACTGACCCCATATCTCTCCATAAAGAGTACCTGTCACGCAATATTCCTATTACAGGGGATGTTTACATTGCTTGTAATAGGAATAAAAGTGATAAAAAAAAATTAAAAAGAGAAAGTGTAAAAATAAAAAAAAGTAAAATAAATAATAAAAAAAAAATGTAAAGCGCCCCGTCCCCGCAAGCTCGCGCACAGAAGCGAACGCACCCGCATATGTAAACGGTGTTCAAATCACACATGTGAGGTATCGCCGCGTACGTTACAGCACGAGCAATAATTCTAGCACTAGACCTCCCCTTGTAACTCTAAACATGTAACCAGTAAAAAATTTTAAATGGTCGCCTATGGAGATTTTTAAACACCAAAGCTTTCACTTTTCAATCTTTCACAATATACAAAAAAATTGGGCTAACTTTACTGTTCTGTTTTTTTTTAATTCATGGAACTTTTTTTCTTAAAAAAAAACGCGTTTGAAAAATTGCTGCGCAAATACCTTGTGACATAAAAAGTTGCAATGACTGCCATTTTATTCCCCAAGATCTCTGCTAAAAATTATAATTATATATATATAAAATGTTTGGGGGTTCTGAGTAATTTTCTAGCAAAAAAAAATGATGATTTTTACATGTAGGACAGAAGTGTTAGAATTGGCCTGGGGGCAAAGTGGTTAAAGTGGTTCTAAAAGGCAGAAGGTGTTTTATCTTAATGCAATCTATGCATTAAGATAAAAAACCTTCAGTGTGCAGCTCCCCCCTCACACTTACCTGAGCCCCATCTCAATTCAGCGATGTTGCACAAGAGCCTCAGCTGTTCGGGACTCTCCTTCCTTATTGGCTGAGACAGCAGTGGGCGCTATTGGATCCTGCTGTCAAAGTCAGTGAACCTGGGGGGGGGGTTGGGGGCGAGCCATGGCTCCGTGTCTGAATGGATACACAGAGCAGCAGCTCGGGTGCCCCCATAGCAAGCTGCTTGCTGTGAGGGCGCACGGCATGAGGGGAGGGGCCAGGAGCATCGGTGTGGTACCCGAGAAGAGGAGGATCTAGATTTCAGGCATCCCCTACAACAAAAATGTCATTTTTGGAGCAATACTTCCAATGTGAATACGTCTAAAGGGATGTAGGCCCAGCAGATTTCCTCATTGGTGCTCTCCAGCTGCACAGCTGACGGTTAATTATGAAACCACTCCCATTAGACCCACTTAGAACAGAGGCACAGAGAAACACAGAGGGAATAACAAAAGGTAGGAATCTGCAACAAAGGTAGTTCTAATCCTTGCAATATACATAGATCACCCAGAGGGGAATGCTTTTTCTCAACAAAAGTGGAGTTAGGCTTTAAATTATTAAATTTACATTTCAAGTTATTAATAAAAGTCTGTTGCTTAACACAAAGTAGAATATTTTTCCTGATTCCATTTCCCACTTTTGGAACTTCATGATCTCATGCAGATGTTTAACATGCTCTCCCACGGCTTTTATTCATAGCATTTGTTTCCAGGTGCAAGGTCCTGGGAAACAGGCAAGCCATCAGCCAAGTCGCTTATTCAATCAGCCCCAAGAGCTTACTTCCCCAACCACACAAATCACCTGGCAAAGTGTGAATTACCACAACTGCACATTAACACACATACTGTATATGCTGGGAGAGGCTATTCCTGAAGTCCAATGGGACAAGTTGCCTGTGTATTGGACAGCAACAGCAGATGCAAGTATACTACTTATACAAATATTGCTGATGTAAATCACAAATAGAAAGCAATATAAATGCTAACAAAAAGAAAGGAATATGTAAAGTGTCAACCTAAATAAAAAAAAGAAGAAGAAAACCACCATCAAGTAAAAGTGCCTATGGACCTGCATACCTGAAGATGGATAGAGAACAAAAAAAAAAAAAAAAACACAACATTTAACCTGGATTCACACAATTTTTTAGATTTGATTCAATTGAAAAATTGTGTGAATCCTGGGTGCAATTTGTGCAGAAAAAAAAAAAAAAATGTATATATATACCGTATATATATAATGGATCTCTATGTGTACACTGGTGTGCAGCAATAAGAATGCATCTATGCAAAGGTTTACGTCACCAACTGGAATGAATAGATGAAGAACAAAACATAATATTCTGCAGCGTCATGTTTTACTCTTTTGACATTTATAGAAGCTTTGAGAAAAATTTCACCAGTAACAGTATTGTAAAAGGTCAGCTCATTTAAAATCATATACTTTAGTTTTTGGTAGAGCATGGCAATTCAATGGGCAATTTCTAACTGCTTCTTCTCTTTTGGTAAACTCTCATCTTATCTTCCAGGGTCTTAAGATCTGTTGCGGACATTATAAGGGGTCTCACTCTCCCTCCTGAGAATTTTTAATCATTTTATTCTATATTTTATGGTGAATGCAACAGGAGGAGCTGGAACATGCAAAAGGTGAATGTAAAAACTCTAAAAATAAATAAAAATACCCCCAGGTGGGCTATGAACTGAGTCAGAAATGAGGCTAGAAAGAGCTTACCATTGAAGCATCCAAGAAATACAAGTTGAAGGCTACCCCTTCCCCCTAGTCTCATCCTAGAATGGATAACAAAATGCAACACAGCCCTGGTTGACAGTGCAATCTGTCATGCGATTCTGACAGTTTCAAAAATGCATGACAAGTTGCGCCCCATTGCTGGCAATGGAACCATTCAAATCATTGCGAGTCAAGTTGCAGCGACTTTGAAAAAGGTTCTTGCACTACTTTTTTATGATGTCATTGCAACTTGCATGGAGTCCTGTTAAATGACGTTGCAAGTTGCAATTAAATCAGGTCAAAATCACACTGATCTGGGGCTTTGAAATCACAATGAAGTAGCAGAATTTAAAAGCCGCACTTGTATGAACCAGGGTTACAGGTCCTACCCTTAGCTTCATTCTAGAATTAAAATATATATAAGCTTATAGCGTATTGTCCCCTTGGCGTTCTAAGTATAATAAATCTAGGACACACCTCATCACAAAAGCATAAGTACTGGTAGGGCAGAGCAGGGTTCCTTAATAGGATTATGTGGTGCAAGAAGATAAAGTCCAAAACAAAAAAAATTGTAAAAAAACAGTAAAGCTTTATTTACGACACAATTTCAGTTAATTAAAAGATATCCAGCACAGACAATGCAAATATTAAAAACTTGATGGTCCAGGAGATTAGATGGGGTTACTCAGATGGTGGTGCAGTAGGTAGGTCAAGTTGTTATCCCAACATGTTTCGCCTTCACAGGCTTCCTCAGGGGATTTGATTGCCCACCACCATATATGTAAGCTTTATCAATAGTGTGAGCAACAGAATAATCCAATACACAGGACTTTGATTTGAGCTGCACAAAGTTCGCAGCTCTTGAACATTTACCGGCACATCCCAGAGGTGGCAGTGTGGACACAGCACTGCTACAACTGGAATCACGCTGGATTTAGGACTTGAAAGCTACTCAATATCCAGGATTTAACAAAACCTTGAGCTTTAAACTCTTTCTGAGCAAATGATATGCTATTACTCTATTGTCTTCCTTCCTTTTCCCGTTTCCTTCCCCCTCTTTCCAACCCTCCACAAAACCTCCCTCCCCCCCTCCTCCTCCCCCCTCCCTTTCTTTTCCTCCCCCTTTTCCCCTCCCCCATCGGGGTACTGGGGTTATACATGGGCTGGTGCTATCTTTCGCAACACTGGCGATTTGCCAATTGTTGGAAACGGTTATTATGATATTGGCTCAATATTGTTATTCTATCTGTATCATTACTGTATTAAGTGATGTCATTTTTGTTTATATTCAAGACTTATTTTGTTTAAATATCTATTTATGTTTTGATTTGTCTGATCTCCTGATGTTATGTGTGATTGGATTTTTGCTGTCCCTTATTGGTGGTCTCCTTGCTCCCCTTGCCTCCCCTCAATTGCCATGCCATCCCTACCATGCTGGGAACTCGTCGTGCGTCCTCTTACTTTGGGAGCCATGGCATACAGTGAAACTGTACGGAACCAAAGGGGCGCCAGCCTGTCTGGTTTGCCCCTTTTCCCATGGTGTGGCTCTTGCTTCCATCCTCTCTACGCCCAGGATCCTTTGATCCACCCATCACTGACAGGCTTCGCTGGGCTTCCTTTCCCCGGTTGCTTGGAAACGCTTTCCATCATGGCGGGACGCAGGGTGGTGCTACGGCTGACATTGCGGCAGATGCTCACGCCCAGTCCCCGCCCCCCTCAGCGGTCGTGCATCATGGGGCTTGAAGTCCCAGCTGGACCAGACAGATGGTGCATGCACTCGCCATGTGTCACATCCGCACTCGGCCGGCGACTTCAGACGCCGGCCAAGTGGGAGATGTATACATCCGGCGGCTCCGGCATATTCCCTTGCTGGAGACTGGGGGCGCATGTCTGTGTTGATCTTGCCATAGGTAATTACCATCTCTACATTATTCCTTTTGATCTTTATGCTGAGCGGGGCCATGTTAGTACGTCAACTTATTGTTACTTTGTATGTGAGGTTTGCTTCTGCCTAGCAGCATTAACCCTTTGTCTATATACCACATGTCTGTTGATCAGTGGGCCCTGGCTCTCCTGCCATACCTGAGTAATTATATGTGAACATAATGATTTGAAGTTTATCCTCCTGAAACATTTATCTTAAAAGGCACTTACATCATGGATCCCGTTTTGAACCATGCTACTATGCCAATTGACAGACCATAATATATTTAACATTTGGTCGTCCCACTATCATTATACTATGGGGGTTTCCCCATTTTTTTAAATATTATATACTATAATAATTCCTTTGTATTATCTCTACATTTTAATCCATGGACTGTTGGTCCATATATTTTTTTTTTCTTAAATCAGGTACCGGTTTGGGTAGCCTCCATAACTTATTTATCTGCATACTTCATTTCAGGTTTGTTTGTTGGCTTCCCTCTCATTGCTGGTAGAGTGGATGCTAAACCCTGACGGGTCTTTCTGTGGGACTACCCCACTGTGGTTTCTTTGTATCAGCGCCCCCAGGTAAATCTGTCCAAATTTGTGACACATGCAAGTTTATCTTTTTGATTATAACTTTAATCAGATCTAGTGTATTGCAATAATATGAGACCCACTTGTCCGTACCATGTTCTGCACATTTGCCTGTGCAGCATGAGATATAAAACTGCGCGTTTTCTTAGCATCAGGTTATGCTTATTATTTTTCCTTAGACCAACTTATTGATTTATGTCATATTATTCCATCCCAGCCTGGACTTTATGCATATGTTTCTTTGGTGTCACCCCATCAGGGTGTCTTTCTGGGCAGTCCCAAATCGTAGGTGAGATGGTCGTTACTCTCCCTTCGGTTGTTTGTTTGGACTTTACTTCATACGTCTATTTATTCAATACCTCCGATGGGTTTGGCCATGGACTAAATTCTTTTTTTTTTATATACCTGGTTGTCAGGTACCTAATTTTACATCTCTATTATGTTTC